>CM038636.1:2652378-2691504 GCA_021554675.1 Leuciscus idus | reverse complement strand
TATTTTCCTTTTTTTAAGTGATTTCAATCATATTTCAAGCGATTTAAAACCATCATGTGCGCATCTGAAGCGTCTCAGCTGAAGGAAATAATACATTATTAATCAGCTTTAATATATCGGCCAGATTTTCTTATCGGGCCGATAACGATAACATTAAAAATGAACATATATCGGCCGATACCGATATGGCGGCTGATATATCGTGCATCTCTAATGTATTTAATAATCAGAACTGTTTTATGGGAATATTTAAATTGCTCATAAGGCATCAGATTTTTAATGATGAAATTATGTTTCTACTCCAATTCGTTGTTGAAATATAAACATGGTGGCTGTAGTAAATTGTTTTCATGACAGATTTATTGCATGCTTTAAATAATGAAGACAAGTTAAGTAAAGATATAATGAACATGTAATGCATGCATTTATCAAAATGCTTCTCTGTAGAGTTATTTTTCGAGTTTATGGTCATTGAATGGCTTTAAATGTGACATTATTGTTCACATTACTTGATTACTTGAGACATGATTGATTTCAATAAGTTGTTCTGTATCTTTCTACACTCCTTCTGATGTTCACTGATGTTTATTTGCTGCTGTAACTAGTAGTAAAGATGAAGAGATGATCGGTTCAGCTGTAACAACACATTAAAGAGCAGCAAAAACACTTTTATTGATTGTATTTCGTTATCATATTGAAAGAAAGCTTTGTTTCGCATCAAAAATAACAAAACTCAGAGCTCATTACTGAATGACAGGTGCGCTACAAATAATGTTTAGTGAAGTTTTGTTCATGAATTATTCAGCAAAGACTAAAAGATGTTGGTTATCAATGAGAAGTTGATGGTTACAGTTAAAACTCGGCTTTTGGAGAAATGCTAATTAACCGTCACTGTTTCGGCCGAAAGCGGAAATTCATTTTCGGGCAGATATTTTTGGTCGCCCGATTATATGCTGTATATTATATCTTAAAAGGAAGCTGCAAACGTATGTGATGCACAACACTAGGTTTTAGGCCAGTCAGGTGACTCCTTTACTGCGTCCCTATTGGTTCCTTTGCCTGAATAAATGAAGCAGGCAGTCATTGGTCAATTGTGTTTATTTATGATGCTGCCAGGCTTTAAACTCGACTTCCTGTCACACAGGAAGTGGTTTCTTCTGCAGTGAGTTTGATACTGCGACTCTTTATCTCTGTGATGAACGCCTGACAGTCGAGACCTGCAGCGTTTATTGTCGTGGATAGTGGATGGTTATAATAATTTGATGGCTGATCAACTTATTGAACGTCACAAGGAGCTTTTATAAAGGACAGATTACGTTCAGTGTGTGACAGTAATGCAGTGAAGTCTGAATATTATTAATAATACATTGAAATGTTTCATATTGTTGTTGCTGAAGTTTTATAAAGCAGTAAGTTGTGTGCTGGTTTTACACACAGTAAACAGACAAATCCCTTAATTGCTTTAAGTTTAGCATATATTTGCATATGCATTTATTTGTTCAAAAATACTGTTAAAATTGTGAAATATTTTTAGAATCCAAATCATCTGTTTTCTATGTGAATATATATATTAAAGTGTAATTTATTCCTGTGATCAAAGCTGAATTTTCATTATTATGAAAGCATTCATTTGAAATATAGGTCATTTGTAACATTATAAATGTCTTTACTGTCACCTTTAATCATTTATTGCATCATATTGCTTAATAAAAATATTAATTTCTGATCACAAACTTAGTGTACATTTCTAAAAGTGTATAATTCCCATTATAAATATCAGTCTTTCTGATTCAATTGAAGTTTCTACACATTTCTTCGACTATTAAAACTTAAAAGTGTGTTATTTTTATGCTCTTCATTGAGTTTTAGAAATATAATGATGTTTCAGGGCTTAAATGTCTTTAGGCTTTTGCTGTAAGTGCATGTTTTTCTCTGTAAAGTGTTTCTGTGTTTATTGCTTCCGTGATTCTGGGATGATCTTAGACGGCTCTACTTTCAGTGGTTTGAGAGTGAAACGGGTCTGATCTTCATCTCTTCTCCGCGCAGGAGACCGTGAGAACAGGTTTACGCTGGCCGGAGCGAAGGACTCGGATCGGGAAAGACTGACGGGCCGGAGAGCATGACGACAGACGGGGTGACCGTGAAGGAGGGATGGCTGCACAAGCGAGGTGTGTGTGTGTGTGTGTGAGGAGTGTGTGAGGAGTTGATCTGCTTTGATAACGTACAGAACATGTAGGTTTCATCACCTCGAGGCAAATGTGAGAGGAAGAACAAATTACTGACAACATGCGAGTGGAAGAGAGAACAGAGCATCACAACAGCTCAATAGTTTTCCCTTCAGGCTGTTTTTTTACACACACACACACACACACACACACACACACACACACACACACACACACACACGCACAGATGCACACACTCACACACACACACACACACACTCTCACTCACTAACACGAACACGCACGCTCACACACAAACACGCACGCACGCACACACACACACACACACACACACACACATGCACGCACATACACACTCACACACACATATGCACATACACACACACATAGCATATAGCTGACAAAGTTTATAAAGAATCAAAGATTTGTTTGATTACCTCTGAATCTGGAGTTTCCCCTAAACTCTTGGAACGGCCTAAAAGAAAGAAGCGATTCTGAACTGAAACGAGTCGTCAGTAATTCAGTCTCTGTCATCTGACCAATCAGAGCAGAGCAGCTCTGAGAGAGGCGGAGCTTAGAGAGACTGAATCCTTGATCGAGCGTTTCAGACACTGAGAGAAAAGAGTTGATGCTACAGGGGAGATTATGAGGACAATATTTTACTCTCCCTCATGTTGTTCAACCCCGTAAGACTCTCGTTCATCTTCAACACAAATTAAGATATTTTTGAGTAAATCTGAGAGCTGTCTCACTCCTCCATAGGCTTCTAGGTAATTGAGATCTGCCATCCCAGAAAAGTTAGTAAAGACATCGTTAAAATAGTCCAAGTGACTACAGTGGCTCAACCTTAAGTTTATCAAGCGACGAGAATACTTTCTGTGCGCAAAAACCAACAAAAATAACGACTTTATTCCACTATTCATTTTCTTCTGTGTTTCTCTGAGTGAGTTCATGTAGTGTAACAGCGCAGCGCTTCTGTACGTCAGAACCAAGGGGCAACATTCTAATCTGAAAAATGAAGCCTACCCGGAAGTGCGAAAAACTGCAATACATTGAAAATCCGCTAGGGGAAGGTCCCAATAGGGAGCAAATGTTCATAGACCCCATGTTAAAATGTCCGTTTTCACAGCATAAATTCATGTTTTTACAGGTTGGTCCCATGGACTTTTATTGTATTTTTCGATAGGTTCCGAGTGCCTGACAACTGTGAGGGGGGTGAATTTTTTTCTAACTCGTTAGTTTGGATAGTATTTAGATATAAAATGTATGACAAATAAGGGCGTGGTTAACTTTGATTGACAGCTTGATTGACAGCTGATAACGAGCATAGGCTGCGCCAAGGAGAATGACAACATAAGAAGCGCCATTTTTTTAATTTACAGTTGAAATATAATACTACTGTTTCTGTATCGTGAAATGTAGTTTTAAGAGTTTTTCAGGCGAGAATGTAGTTGTTTAAAGCTCAAATCTGTGGTTTATTTATAAAGATTTATGAAAATTGTATCCAGGTTGTGAGATCCAGACAATCACCGGACGCTCGGCGCTCATGTACCCCGCCTGGAGCAGCCTTTCCTCGGCTAGTCCTTCAGACGCCTGCCGCTGACTCTGGCGTCTCTGTAGTGGTTAAACATGAGATATAATTCGTCTTGTGTATATCTAACGGCCGATTTTTGGTCTCGTGAATCTATAATTTGTTCCCTGGCCAATCGTTTTGGCTGAGGGGAAGTTTCATAACTTTATAAGCTATTTAACTTTACCGTTGTATGGTTAGACTAGAGCGCTGACTTTGTATGTTTGACTGAATTATTTGCTTTATTTGTATAGCTTCTTGTACCTTTCACTTATACTTTTATAATGGCTAATTGATAAAACTGAAATTTAACAAAAAGAGACAGGGTTGAGGTTTGTCATTTTAAATTTTAATACAATGAAGATGATCTGTAATGTTGTTTACTGCAACATCTGTTGTTTAGTACAAATGCACATATTGCCTGGACCATATTAAAATGTTTAATATTTTTATATTATATTTAAACGAAAAGAGGCAGGTTTGTGTTTTATATTTCGTTTTGTTATAAATAGGCAAACGTTACATGCAGTGAATATAATCAATACGCATTGCCTGAACCACATTTGTGTGGCTATAATGTTTAAGATTTCTTTAAATTAAAACGAAAGTTTTGGTGTGGTGTTTTATAACATATTTCGTTTTATTGTTGCCTAAAATATACATACAGAGATAACCGGAGTAGCAGAGCGAGCGGAGTGACGCAGAATAACCGGACTCGCGTCCTCGGGAGTCATTCTCCTGAGTCGGACTTGGCAATTAAGTCCGAACTTTGCGCACTTGCTATCGAGAAACGCCTAATGTCGGCGCTTGGCTTCTTGTGACAAACACGCCGGGAAGCAAGAACAAGATCTGCTGTATGTCATCCATTGTTGTTTATGTTGCTTTCTTCACGTGAAAATGACATCGTTCCAGTCTCACACCCGCCCGCCCTTTTACCCATATATGGATTGGCCAGAAGGTGGGCGGGGTTAGGATTTCCCGAGATTTTCCAAGATGGCGCCGCCCATACCCCCCATAAACGGCTTCAAACCTGTTCTTCAGAAAGTCTATGGGTGACGTCACAGACGCTTTGTCCATATTTTTTACAGTCTATGGTCAGAACGGAGGCTCACTATTGGCCGACGCTGGTCATGTGTGTGATGCTGGCCAATAGTGAGCCTCCGTTCTGACGTACAGAAGCGCTGCGCTGTTACACTACGTGAACTCACTCAGAGTAACACAGAAGAAAATGAATAGTGGAATAAAGTCGTTATTTTTGTTGGTTTTTGCGCACAGAAAGTATTCTCGTCGCTTGATAAACTTAAGGTTGAGCCACTGTAGTCACTTGGACTATTTTAACGATGTCTTTACTAACTTTTCTGGGATGGCAGATCTCGATTACCTAGAAGCCTATGGAGGAGTGAGACAGCTCTCAGATTTACTCAAAAATATCTTCATTTGTGTTGAAGATGAACGAGAGTCTGACAGGGTTGAACAACATGAGGGAGAGTAATTACTGACAGAGTTTTCATTTTTGGGTGAACTAGCCCTTTAACGTGCAAATGACTGGTTAAACATAATTGTAGCTTGAAGCTTCTCTCTGGTTGCTGGTTTGTGTTGCTACAGTATATGGTTAGTTTAGTCGACTTTTGGGTTTCCAGGTGCTTTTTAGAAACATTTCTGAATGTTACCACAATTGTGGACGTGGATGACGAATGAAATCGCATCACTTCCACTCTGCTAACCAGATCTGCTGTTCAGACACACACACACAGCGGTGCGCGAGGGATGGCTTTAGCAGAAGATGGTGACGTCAGACGGGTGTCTGGTTAACCAGAACCGGAAACAGGGAGGAGGTGGCGAAGGGGAACAACCGTTATTTAGATCTCAGTGGCTGATACTGAAATATGTGAATGGAGGGTCTGCAGGGACGGGAAGTGTATTTTCCACTCGGGCTCTTACTAGAAATAATGTCTGGGCTGACGTTCCAATTTCCCCCAGTTGTACTCACATCAAGATGTGGGGAAATCTAAAGCTAATTGTTTGTGCATTCAATTGATGTTTGTTTGATGTGTCTCTTTTCAAATAAAGTAGGAACTATGTCTGATTCCTTCACTCTAAAAAAAAATGCTGGGTTGTTTTAACCCAATTTTGGGTCAAATATGGACAAACCCAAACGTTGGGTTAAAAATGTAATTTAAATATTTACCTGTTTAAACCTGTTTTTTTTACTGTTGAATTGTACGGTATATCTACGCAATATCTGAAAATGTCACAATGGAATTAAAAACTAAATATCAGAATTAAGGGGTTTAAACAGGTAAATATAAAAAAAATTACATTTTTAACCCGACGTTTGGGTTTGTCCATATTTGACCCAACATTGGGTTAAAAATATAATTTAAATATTTACCTGTTTAAACCCCTTAATTCTGATATTTAGTTTTTGATTCCATGGTGAGATTATCAGATATTGCGTAGATACTGTTTACCGTACCATTCAACATGCATTAAATTGATCAAAAGTAACAATAAAAGTATTTTATAATGTTACATGTTTGTTTCAGTATGGATAACCCAAATGTATTTTAGATCTTATGTCAAGTTGAAATGTTTTATATAATAATTACAGTGTTATGGATTGTGATATTGACCTTGTGTTTGCCATGTAAACAGCCTAACATAGCATTAAAAACTTAATAAACAAACACATTTATAATGTTACAAAATATTCTAAAAATATCTCAAATTTGTTTTACTGTATTTTTGATCAAATAAATGAAGCATTACTGAGCAGAAGAGACTTCTTTCAAAAACATTTGGTAACTTGAATGTAAAGTATTGGGTCTTTTGGAAATATTTTTTTTCCCATTTATTTCCAGATTTAGTTTCATTCTGAAATACACACACACACACACACACACACACACACACACACACACACACACACACACACACACACCCACACCACACCCACACCCACCCACCCCCACCCCCATCCACACACACACACACACACAGTATATTCTCTCCCCTTACACTAACCCGACCCCTAAACCTAGCCATCACAGAAAACTTTGTGTTTTTACATTTAAAAAAAAAACTTTAATTGCTTTATTTTTATACCAGATTTACAAATGAGGACGTTCCTAAAGTGAGGTTTTTGGAGGTTTTTGTCAGGTTTGGTCACTTCTGGGTACAAATTTGTCCCCAAAATATAGTTCAGTAGGTACACACACACACACACACACACATACGCACACACACCTCTCTCTCTTCATCTCTCCCTCCCGTCAGGAGTGTGTGTCCGGTCGGCTGTCAGTGCGCCAGCATCTGTGTTCAGGGAAATGTCACCGGGACTGTCCGCGCATTTCGATTGGACAGCGCTCGTTCCCCTCGGCCAGAGCAAAAGGCTTCTGGTGAACGGGTGAAGATGTCACGTCACTGTCAGCTCACCTTTGCCACCGTCTGCCATCACACAGACGGGTTGTTTAGTGCGTTTGACCCGAGTCTCGATGCCCGCGATCCAGAGACAACACACTCTCAGAGTTTAATACAACAGTGTGGAATCTGACAGCGTCCGTCCAGCTCGAGATGCTGGGAGAATGTGAGGGTTTGCCTGTAGATTTCAGCTCTTCTAGTCTCATGAAAAAGTGCAGTATTTTTGCCTTGTTTTCCAGTACAAATATCTAAACATTCTTATATCAAGATGCATTTACTGGAGAAGCAAAATCTCACAAGATAAGAAGTCTTGTTTGAAATTGATTTATGCTCAAAACAAGAACAAATATCTGTCAATGCGGTCAGACACATCAACTAGTCTTCCCTTTGAATTAAGTTTATTTTTCTGAGCCCACTGGCAGATATTTGTTCTTGGTTTAAAGAAAATCCAGCTTTTAATGTTATTTATATGTCTTAATAAGACAAAGCATGTGTAAATTCATAAGTCGACACCATTGCTGAGTATTTTCTCCTTAAAACTGCAGTGAACCAAAGACAGTCTCAAAAACACGCTTTGAAATCGCTGGTGTTTCTGACGTCACAAACTACCTTGTAACCAATCAGATCAACGTGTGATCGTCAACCAGTGGATCTCTGAGCTGAGTGAGTGAGTGGAGGCGGGGCTCATTTGCATATTCATAGAACCACGAATACTAAATGAGGCGAGGGTGTCGAGTTACATTCAAGATATTTTAAGGCGTGAAGAAATTTTCTTCAAGGAAAAAAACGATTACATATATGTAATTTTGATGATCAAAGATGAGTTTTAAGGGATAAAATGATTGACCACAGGGAGACTTTAAGCATAAACTTGAGATAAGTGGTCGCAAATATAAATATATTTGGCAAACGTTCCATTGCGTATCTGTGTTTGCGCTCTGGAGGCCGTCAAAGGTTTCTATTTACAATGTGTTTTTTCAGCGTTGAGCAATGTAGCCAATCACAGCCACGTCTGTTAATTTCTTGAACTCAGTGGCCAATCAGAGGAGTTTAAGTAAGTCAGAATCAAAAACGCTCAAAACGCCGGAGTATTTGTTGCATGCTTGCGAATCAGTAAATGTATCTTGATTTAAGAATCTTTAAATAATTGTACTGGAAAACAAGACAGTTTTCTGCACGTCCTATCAAGGCAGCTGCATAGAAATGTAAATGTTGTTCTTATCATAAAGTATTTTTAAATTAGCTCGACCAAACCCTTTGTGATTCCTTCAAGACCATTTTGATAAAACATGTCCACAGTTTAATTACCTTAAAATCTAAAGTTCACCCTATTTACCCTGCAACATCCTGTTATCATTTACTCGCCCCGTACACAAGAAGAGATGCTCTTTCATGAGCTTTGAAAGAAAACAGTGAATACAGGAGCTTTCAAAAAGGACAAAGAAATGAACTATTGTTCAAATGAACTTTTAATGCAGAACATTCCAGATTGCTCAAAGCCTCAAAGAGCCTCAATGAACAAATGATCTAAAATATACTTTTAAATGCAATGCAAGTTGCTTTGAATTAAAGCATCTGCCATTTGCATGTTATTAGAGAGACATTAGAGCGAGCGAACAAAGAAGACAACGTGAGAAGATGCATTTCTGTTGCATGTTGTTTGCATGTTGTTTTGCTGGTCGTTTGAATACAATGACAGATTTCTGAAGCCTGGCGTTCTCATCTCAGCGATGGTTCCTCTATGAATCCAGGTCATTGTGCGCTTGTCTATAAATATAGTTTAACAGCAGCAGCCGAGGGATTTCTTTCATTTGTTTTAGTCTTTATTCAGTTCTCCAGCCACTAAAAAACTCCTCTTTTAACCTTAAACGGCATCGACCTCACAATCCCTGCACCGGAGAAGGTCACATTCTAGATTCTCTGATCTGAGAACAACCGGGTACTTTTGTTGCCGTTAGCGAAACTTAATTAGCCTCTCGATTCTGTATCAATTAGTCATGTGTTGTTCATGTGTAGGAAACTGGCATTTCTTTGTTCCTTCTTTTCTATGTACCAGCGTAACATCAAAATGTACTTTGTTAATTCAAGTTCCTGTTCCTATTGTGAATTCATCTAAAGAAATGCATGTTTGTCTTCATGACAGATATCTTGCTTCCTTAGAATAATGTGCTCTGTCGACGAAAGCATGTATCAAGAAAGTAATAAATGTTAATTTTTATTTCGTTCTGTGTTTGTAAGTGCAGATGAAACTGTCAGATGTGTTTTCAGACGTTCTGTAGGTCTGTTTTGTCTGTCAGAGCTCAGCAGTTTCAGCATCTGGAGTGGATTGACGTCATACACTCGTCTAATTCATTCCAACAAACGTAAAGAGGCTATGTTTTATAAAGCCAAAAATGCACTGTTTTTCTGCCAAGTGAGGACATCACGAAACATCAAAGCATGAGAACATCAAGGCCAAGAGCTCAGCGAAGGCCAGTAAAACTGAGGCCTTATATACCAGTTAAACTCTCCACTATCTGAGCTGTGCGACTAGTGTGAAGAAACAGCCCCTTGTTAGACTAATGAAGGGTAATCAATTAGAATTTATTGACTGGATAAAGACCTGCAAAACATAGATAGCATTTTCAAAGTAATGTAACCCGGGTGTTGCTATGTGGTTGCTAGGATGATGCTTGAGTGTTGTGAGTGGTTGCCTGGGTGTTGCTATGTGGTTGCTAGGATTATGCATGAGTGTTGTGAGTGGTTGCTAGGATGATGCTTGAGTGTTGTGAGTGGTTGACAGGGTGTTGATGTGTGGTTGCTAGGATTATGCATGAGTGTTGGGAGTGGTTGCCTGGGTGTTGATGTGTGGTTGCTAGGATAATACTTGAGTGTTGTGAGTGGTTGCCTGGGTGTTGCTATGTGGTTGCTAGGATTATGCATGAGTGTTGGGAGTGGTTGCCTGGGTGTTGCTATGTGGTTGCCAGGATAATACTTGAGTGTTGTGAGTGGTTGCCTGGGTGTTGCTATGTGGTTGCTAGGATGGTGCCTGGGTGTTGTGAGTGGTTGCCTGGGTGTTGATGTATTGTTGCTAGGATAATGCATGAGTGTTGTGAGTGGTTGCCTGGGTGTTGCTGTATGGTTGCTAGGATGATGCATGAGTGTTGTGAGTGGTTGACAGGGTGTTCATGTGTGGTTGCTAGGATGATGCATGAGTGTTGTGAGCGGTTGCCTGGGTGTTGCTATGTGGTTGCTAGGATGATGCTTGAGTGTCGTGAGTGGTTGCCTGGGTGTTGCTGTATGGTTGCTAGGATGATGCATGAGTTTTGTGAGTGGTTGCCTGTGTGTTGCTATGTGGTTGCTAGGATGATGCTTGAGTGTTGTGAGTGGTTGCCTGGGTGTTGCTGTATGGTTGCTAGGATGATGCATGAGTTTTGTGAGTGGTTGCCTGTGTGTTGCTATGTGGTTGCTAGGATGATGCTTGAGTGTTGTGAGTGGTTGCCTGGGTGTTGCTGTATGGTTGCTAGGATGATGCATGAGTGTTGTGAGTGGTTGCCAGGGAGTTGCTCTATGGTTGATAGGATGATGCATGAGTGATTGCCTGTGTGTTGCTAGCCTATGTGGCTGCCTGGGTGTAATAGCTGTGATGTTAGAGTGTTGTGTGTAGTTGCTAGGGTGTTGCTGTAATGCTAGAGTGTTCTGAGTGTTTTCCAGGGTGTGGCTTTTTGGTTGCTGGGATGTTGCTATGATACTAGAGTGCTTTTTTGTTGCTAGGGTGATTCTATGATGCTAGAATGTTTTGAGTGGTTGCTAGATTGTTACTGTGATGCTAGAGTGCTGTGAGTGGTTGCCTGGGTGTTGCTACGTGTTTTCTAGGATGATGCTAGAATGTTTTGAGTGGTTGCTAGACTTGCTACAGAGTGTTACTAATATGATGCTAGTGTGTTGTAAATGGTTGTCACTGTGTTGCAATTTGATTGCTAGAGTGTTACTATGATTACTAGAGTGTTCTGAGTGGTTGCCAAGATGTTGCTATTTTGGTTGATAGAGAGTTAGTATGATGCTTGTGTGTTGCTGTGTGGTTTCTATGATACTAGAATATTTTTAGTGGTTGCCAGGGTGTTGCTATGATGCTAGAGTGCTGTGAGTGGTTGCTTGGGTGTTGCTATGTTGTTGCTAGGATGATACTAGAGTGTTCTAAATGGTTGCCTGGGTGTTTCGTGTTGTGAGTGGTTGTCAAGGTGAAGCTATTTGGTTGCTGGACTGTTAGTTACTATGGTTCTAAATTGTTGTAAGTGGTTGCCAGGCTGGTTTCTAAGTGCTAAGTGGTTTCTAGTATGATGCTAGAATGTTTAAAGAGGTTGTTGTTAGAGTGTTACTATGATTCTGGAGTGTTCTGAGTGGTTTCCAGGGTGTTGCTATGAGGCTAGAGTGTTGTGAGTGGTTGCTATGTGGTTTCTAAGATGATGTTAGAGCATTTTGAGTGGTATCTAGGGTGTTGCTATGTTGTGAGTGGTTTCCAGGGTGTTGCTATAATGCTAGAGTGTTGTGAGTGGTTGCCAGGGTGTTGCTAAGGTTTTATGATTGGTATTTTGATCTGATTTAGCACATTTCTGTGTGGTTTAAGTGTTCTGTAGGATTTTTCCAGCTCTTTTCTGGTCCAGCAGGTGAAACTGGTGCGTTCGATTACTACACACTAAACACTTTTTAGTGCAATCAGTTTGCTCACATTTTCCTGTTTTTTTTTTACATGTACCCTGTGTCCCGTTTCATATAGTTCTTGTATGCCATTAAGTTGCCATGATGGGAAGGGATTCATAGCCTGTGTTTTCCTCTGAACACAGAGATACAGAACAAGCGGTTCTAGGTCTTTTCACTCACATTATCACTAAACGGACCTGCTGAACGCTAATTGTCTCAGTTCAGCTTCAGGCGACACTGTCATGGATCGTATTACACAGAAAAAGCCACAGATTTCATTGACCTGTTTTTACACCATTTTCTGGAATCAGTGTGTACACATTTATATCAGTCCAAGTCACGTTTAAACTATACAACGAGCACTTCTAGGCGTGTGACTAAAATGTTATACCACCTAATTTCACACTTACTGTATATTTATGTGTACAATACCATTCAAAAGTTTGGGGTCGGTAAGATTTCTTATTGTTTTTGAATTAAGTCTCTCCTGCTCACCAAGGCTGCATTTATTTGTTAAAAAATACAACAAAAATTGTGAAATGTTAGTAGTATAATAATACTATTATTTTCAATGTGAATATATAGTAAAGTGTAATTTATTCCTGTGATCAAAGCTGAATTTTCAGCATCATTACTCCAGTCTTCAGTGTCACATGATCCTTCAGAAATCATTCTAATATGATGATTTGATGCTCAAGATACATTTATGATTATTATCAGTGTTGAAAACAGTTGTGCTGCTTCATATTTCTGTGGAACATGTGATGCATTGAATTATCTTTTTGTAACAAATCCTACTTTTGATCAGTTTAATGCATCCTTGCTGAATAAACTAACTTTTGATGAGTAGAATACATTAAGTTATATAGTTTTTTTTCCTGGTGAATGGTGATTCAACATTAAATGAAAAAAGTTTTAAGTAACCATGTTATTTCTCATTTGATTATTTTCTCTTTATTTGACCCGCCCACCATGAAAGCGAACACACTCATTCCTGTCTGTAGCCCATTACTGCTAAACATGAAGTGCTCATAAAACATAATCTCTCATTAAACATTTGACGGCCCTGTGCTGAGCTTTCCCAGCGCGACACACATCTCCTCTCCTCTCCTCTCCTCTCCTCTCCTCTCCTCTCCTCTCCTCTCCTCTCCTCTCCTCTCCTCTCCTCTCCTCTCCTCTCCTCTCCTCTCCTCTCCTCTCCTCTCCCTCTCCTCTCCTCTCCTCTCCTCTCCTCTCCTCTCCTGTCCTCTCTTCTCTTCATCACTGTCCGAACATGACAGCTCAGGCGTGCCGTCTTCAGTGTCACATGATCCTTCAGAAATCATTCTAATATGATGATTTGCTGCTCAAGAAACATTTATGATTATTATCAGTGTTGAAAACAGTCGTGCTGCTTCATATTTCTGTGGAAACTGATGCATTGATTTTTTTTTTTTAACATAAGTGCCTTTTGTATAACTTTCGATCAGTTTAATGCATCCTTGCTGAATAAAAAAAAATCTAAATACTCTTTTTCTTTTCTTGTGATTCAACATTAAATTATCTTTTTTTTTTTTTTTTTTTTAGTAACCATGTAGTTATTTCTCATTTGGTTATTTTCTCTTTATTTTCCTCACCCACCATGAAAGCGAACACACTCATTCCTGTCCGTAGCCCATTACTGCTAAACATGAAGTGCTCATAAAACATAAAAGATAATTTCTCATTAGACGTTTGACGCCCCTGTGCTGAGCTTTCCCAGTGCGACACGCCTCTCCTCTCCTCTCCTCTCCTCTCCTCTCCTCTGACTCTCTCCATCACTGTCGGATCGTGACAGCTGAGCACATCAGCGCCGGGTCTCTGGCTGGACGAGCGTCGGATCACGGTTCCCCGGTTCCCCGGTGGATCTCACTCTCTCTCTGTCTGGAGGCCAGCAGGTCCCGGTGCTGCGGGTGATGGCAGACAGGCTCCTGCTAAATGTGCTGGAGAGATGTAAATTACCAGAGTGCAGCTGTCAGCGTGTGTGTGTGTGTGTGTGTGTGTGTGTGTGCGCCAGCAGGGTCTGCTTCTGTCTGCGTATCTGCCCGCTGTGTGCTTACTTTTCTGTGCCGAAACCTCCTGCTCTGCAATTGTGCTGCTCGTCCGGCCCATTTTTCTCTCTGCCTTCCTCTTCTTCTGTTCATTCTCTCCACTTTCTTTCCACTCTTTCACGCGTCTGCTGGCGTTCCCCGTGTTTCTGATCGCTGTGGTCTCGCCCGTCTCTGTCATCCATCATAAACATATCTTCAGCTGTTAGAGTCGCTGTTGTTTCAGAATGTGTTTGTCAAGTGGGTGAGAGTGCTGTTGTTTTATATTTAGATAATATGAGTAAAGATATACAAGTAAACTTACACAACAGTCTACACACTTGTACAAAGGTTATTTGATTGTGTCACAGAATAATTTCACTGTTACATCTTAGATTGTTAGAACCTTAGATTTTAGAACCTTAGATTTTTAGAACCTTAGATTTTAGAATCTTAGATTTTTAGAACCTTAGATTTTAGATTTTTAGAACTGTTGATTCTTAGAACCTTAGATTCTTAGAACCTTAGATTTTAGAACCTTAGATTTTTAGCATCTTAGTTTTTAGAATCTTAGATTTGTATAACCTTAGATTTTAGAACATAAGATTAATAGAACCTTAGATTTGTATAACCTTAGATTTTAGAACAATGGATGGCGCAATGGATAAGACACATGCCTTTGGTGTGAGAGACCCGGGTTCGAATCCACTGTGAGACACCAATGTGTCCCTTGGCAAGACACTTAACCCCTAGTTGCTCCAGAGGCGAGCGACCTCTGACATATAGCAATTGTAAGTCGCTTTGGATAAAAGCGTCAGCTAAATGAATAAATGTAAATGTAAATGTAAATGGTTATTTTGGGGTGGGGATGCATATGTACGCACATCTTCCACAGACTGGAATTTCTAAAGGCAATTTTGTACTGGTTTTTACCATGCATATGGTTTTATAAATCTGAAAACATTTGTGCTTACGGAAAATCTGCCTTTTGTGCACACGCACACTTTTAGGAGGAAATGTACACAAGGATTTATACACGAGACTCCAGATGTTATGCTGAAAAGCTTGCAAGATTTTTAGTATTGCTATGCTGCAATTTCATTTGCTGAAAATGACCTTTAAACATGCTTCAGTCTCATTTGACTGCATAATCACGACTTACTTTGACAACAGACTTCTTACATTAGAACATTTGCATTGTATATGCTCAAACCTTTAATCTTCCGGCTTCTCTCACGCAGAGCATCAATGCGAAACTTTTCTGGTAATGTGGACAGGATTCACACATGACGACATCGGTCTGCTTATTTAGGGTTTAAAAGACACTTAATATACAGTCAAACCAATTAATTCAGACTCCTTCAACATTTCTCACATTATCACAGTTTATTCACTATAGTTTAGAAAATGGTAATAAAATATGAGCAGAACTCATTGATATTTGACTGGTTTTGTCCGTCCTTCTGTTAGACTGTCTCACACATGAATTATGTTGAATATCTGTCAGCTGTTAAATTTAACTACACAATTAGATAATACCAGTTTAGCTCAACCAATCACCAAGCAATGCTTCATTTTGTTCAGTCTGTGTGTAAAAAGAGCATTAGCAATTAAAGACAAAACACTTCAGCAAAACATGATCAGCTCAAAGTGTCCCAATCAGTTTTGGTCCTAAATGTCACTGGTAGTCACTGTATGAAGAATATTTGGGCATAATATGACACAGTTTACTTTATTTTGCTCTCCTCACTTACATAAATTAACTATAATGTCCTGCACACACTAATATTCTGAATAATCTTTGGTTTGACTGTAGTTTAGGAGGTTCGACACTAAATGTTGTCTATAAAGCACATTATTAGACTCTATTCTGGCTGTGAATCGCCAGTTAAACTGTAAGTCATCGTCTGACCATCCTGTGAAATGACCTTGTTTTTGCTTGCATGGCTTTTATTGGTGGATAAATCTGAAATTTGTTATTATTACCCTTGTTTTATAGCAAATTATACAGGTGAGCTCTAGGATATTGTGTTAAAACCAATGCATTTCTCAAAACCTTTACGCCTGTGTTATTTTCCTTCGCTTTCTCAGATTTCAGAAAAAACTACTTCATGCATTATTGGAAATAAAACGGCCATATCCTGCATCAACACAATTAGATAATACCAGTTTAGCTCAACCAATCACCAAGCAATGCTTCATTTTGTTCAGTCTGTGTGTAAAAAGAGCATTAGCAATTAAAGACAAAACACTTCAGCAAAACATGATCAGCTCAAAGTGTCCCAATCATTTTTGGTCCCAAATCTTTGTAATTTTTACTGGTAGTCGCTGGATGAAGAATTTATGGGTATAATATGTCACAGTTTACTTTTTTTTTGCTCTCCTCACTCACATAAATGAACTATAATGTCCTGCAACAAAAACATTAAATTAAATCTGGTGTCTGAATCATTTCTGGTTTGACTGTATTTACTAATGTAATAGAATTGACTGCCCTGACACTATCAAACGAGAACAAAACTTAAACTCAACGTTGTCTGAATGTCACTCGTCACAAAAGCTGATGTTTTCACAGTCCTTCATAGCGCAGGACACAATCCCACAACAATAACGTCATTCTGTCGGAACTCATGCGAGCATCTGTACGGGTCGCTGGAATTTTTTCGCTCCTGTTTGTTTGTTTTCTTTGCACTATCCCAGTAAACTAATCCATGGAGCGCTTGTTTACCGGAACGAAAAGGGGGGGAAAGAATCTACAACACAAAAAGCAGCGGAGGGGGAAAAACTTCCCACAGTGTCTCTATGGTAATCAGCAGGTGCCTGTGGCCGGCGAGAAGAAGTGAAGCCTTTCTTACGAGCGTGAGAAAGAGTGTCCGACCCCTCTCCTCCTCCCCCCCGCGCCTCCGTTCACCCCTTTTCTCTTGTACGGTGGCAAAACCCACCCCAGCGGCAACAGTGGTGTCTGCCAAACGCTCCCTCTGATCCAGCTGCAATGAAAAACGGGACCAACAAAAGACGGGAAGAAAAGGAGAAAGGCAGAAGAAGATGGAGAAGCTGCGGAAGAGTTTAAGCTCCTGGTTGGCAGTGCCAGGATGCTCGGGCAGAAATTAACTTTATTTATCTGGAGGGGGAATATTTGCCTCCCAGATTTGATTTAAAGGGGCGTTTGTTACTAATATAAAGGCAAATTCATATTCTACTCATATAAAAACACAGTTTATGCCAAATTCGTAAATGTGAAGACAATAGAGAGCAGCAGTGACTTGGTTGCGGAAGTTTTTTCCCCTTGCAATATTTTAGTGCTTTTTTTATTTTTAATTTTTGTGATTTTTAATTTTAGAGTGATTTTTATTTATTTTTTGCACAAGAAATCACTTCATACTATCAATGCACATTAAATCCTTCACTAGATATGCAAAGAAAAGATCATTTTGAAATATTTATTGTTTGATTTTAGGCCTGTCTAGCCCAAAGTTAAGTGTTTTGTGTCGCTTATATGGGAAATATTTTGACAACTATGGTGCGTGAATTGAGAAAATATATGCATAAATAATATCTAGAAATTTAAATAAATATGTACATATATATGCAGAATGTTATATGTGTGTGTGTGTGTGTGTGTATATATATATATATATATATATATATATATATATATATATATATATAAATGCGCACACACACACACACACACACACACACACACACACACACACACACACACACACACACACACACATTGCCTGGCTGGCCACTGATACATTGCAATTGTTTTTTTAAATGTTGATATACTTAACTAAATCAGTTGTGAATATTACATAGCAGATAAAAAGATGCCTATAGGTTTTACATATCTGCTGTAGAGCATGTTTGTCACTGTCGGTGGCCTTTTAGCCCTGAGAGCCGGTTAGGGACGACCCGCTGCTGGACCTCTGGCTCATTGATATGCAGAGAACGGGCTCGTCCGGCACAGCTGCAGGATACCCGCTCACAGGGGCTCCAGGGGGAGAGGGGGAGGCCCAGGAAAAACCAACAAAAGAGCCCCCCCATTCCCGGTTTTCAGAGATTTAATTCCCTAAATCCTGAAGCTCTCCTCCTCCTCTCCTTCCTTAAACGCCTCCTTTCTCCTGTCACACACAGCCTGTCACCCGCGTTTCCCATCCTCTCGCTCGTCCTGAGCCATGAATGCAGCGGCAGTGGGAAGTGTCAGGAAGTCTCGGGACGTGTCGGGAAGTGTCAGGGAGTATCGGGACGTGGCAGGAAGTGGCAGGGAGTCTCAGGAAGTGTCAGAGAGTGTCTCAGAAAGTAGCAGGGAGTGGCAGGAAGTGGCAGAGAGTCTCAGGAAGTGGCAGGGAGTGGCAGGCAGTGGCAGAGAGTGTCTCAGAAAGTAGCAGGGAGTGGCAGGAAGTGGCAGAGAGTCTCAGAAAGTAGCAGGGAGTGGCAGGAAGTGGCAGAGAGTCTCAGGAAGTGTCAGAGAGTGTCTCAGAAAGTAGCAGGGAGTGGCAGGAAGTGGCAGAGAGTCTCAGGAAGTGTCAGAGAGTGTCTCAGAAAGTAGCAGGGAGTGGCAGGAAGTGGCAGAGAGTCTCAGGAAGTGTCAGAGAGTGTCTCAGAAAGTAGCAGGGAGTGGCAGGAAGTGGCAGAGAGTCTCAGAAAGTAGCAGGGAGTGGCAGGAAGTGGCAGGGAGTCTCAGGAAGTGTCAGAGAGTGTCTCAGAAAGTAGCAGGGAGTGGCAGGAAGTGGCAGAGAGTCTCAGGAAGTGGCAGGGAGTGGCAGGCAGTGGCAGAGAGTCTCAGAAAGTAGCAGGGAGTGGCAGGAAGTGGCAGAGAGTCTCAGGAAGTGGCAGGGAGTGGCAGGAAGTGGCAGAGAGTGTCTCAGAAAGTGGCAGGGACTGTCAAGAAGTGGCAGGAAGTGGCAGAGAGTGTCTCAGAAAGTGGCAGGGACTGTCAATAAGTGGCAGGAAGTGGCAGAGAGTCTCAGGAAGTGGCAGGGAGTGGCAGGAAGTGGCAGAGAGTCTCAGGAAGTGGCAGGGAGTGGCAGGAAGTGGCAGATAGTCTCAGGAAGTGGCAGGGAGTGGGAGGAAGTGGCAGAGAGTCTCAGGAAGTGGCAGAGAGTCTCAGGGAGTGGCAGGGAGTGGCAGGAAGTGGCAGAGAGTCTCAGGAAGTGGCAGGAAGTGGTAGGGAGTGGGAGGAAGTGGCAGAGAATCTGAGAAAGTGGCAGGAAGTGTCAGAGAGTCTCAAGAAGTGTCAGAGAGTCTCAGGAAGTGGCAGGAAGTCTCAGGAAGTGGCAGGAAGTCTCAGGAAGTGGCAGGTGGGGTCTGGAAGTGGCAGGAAGTCTCATGAAGTGGCAGGTGGGGTCTGGAAGTGGCAGGGAGTGGCAGGAAGTGGCAGGGAGTGGCAGGAAGTGTCAGAGAGTCTCAGGGAGTGGCAGGAAGTGGCAGAGAGTCTCAGGGAGTGGGAGGAAGTGTCAGAGAGTCTCAGGAAGTGGCAGGAAGTGTCAGAGAGTCTCAGGAAGTGTCAGGAAGTGTCAGAGTGGCAGGTGGGGTCTGGAAGTGGCAGGAAGTGTCAGAGAGTCTCAGGAAGTGTCAGGAAGTGTCAGAGTGGCAGGTGGGGTCTGGAAGTGGCAGGAAGTGGCAGGGACTGGCAGGAAGTGTCAGGGAGTCTCAGGAAATGTCAGGATCTCTTCCCACTTGATGCGGATGCAGCGCCGGCGCTCTCATACACTTTCTTTTTATTTGACCTTTCGCTTTTCTTTTCTTCCTCTTGTGTTGTTCCCTTTCACACTTTATGGTCTTTCGCAATCTTCTCTGTTCATTCTTAGTAGAATACTGCAGAATGTTAAATATTTAATCTTTAATTATATATATATATATATATATATATATATATATATATATATATATATATATATATATATATATATATATATATATATATATAATAGTAGTGTTAAATATATATTTTTATATTTTTTTAGTTTTATAGTTATATATTTAGAATATTAATTATAGAGATGTATGTATTTATACATGTATATTTTAAAAAAATATTTAATTAAATATATTTATAATTCTTTATATATACAATATACTATGTTATGGATATTACTGATTAATATTTATATATCTATATATTTATAAATATGTATTTGTAAACATCAATTATTAATGTATCAATTATTAATATTAATTGTGTGTATGTATATATATAAATATATATATATATATAATTACATATAAAATATGATTATGAATTATAGAACAACTCCATATTGTATTATGTATTCATATATGTAATTATGTATATATGTATTATATTTATGTTATGTTCATTCTTAATATTAATTTGTCTATCTATCTATCTATCTATCTATAATGTAATGTAATGTAAATTATAAAAAGAAGTACACACACACATATATATGTATATATAATATTTATGTTATACATTAATTACTAATGTTAATGTTTGTATGTTGTGTATATGGAAATCTGTCTTTCTGTCTCGTGTTTTCACAGATAGTGTGAGTATGTCTGAGATGTTTGGCAAACAATGGTCTGTTTCTCCAGAGTCTAATTTGTTTAGATGCTCTCTGTTTACAGAAACACACACACGTCTGTAGTAACATCAGTCTGAAACAGGTGATGTGTGTGACAACACAAATAAATGCAAAACTACATGAACAGCTGTCTCATTGTCCCTGGTTTACCTCTGCGTCAGAGTTCTGAGCCGAAAACAAGAGAAGCGTGTCAGAAAAGTAGAAGTGTTGAGTTAGAGAAAGAGGAAGGAACGCAGAGACAGGAAAAGGTTAGATGAGAAAGTGGCACATGAAGAGAGGAAGGTGAACGAGATGAGGAGACGGTCAGACGGATGTGGTGGTCGTGTTCGGTGTCACATGACATTGTGTGTGTGTGTGTGTGTTCCGTGATAGAATATGAAACACTGGATGTTGAACACCACAATGCTTTTATAGCGGTTCTCATATATATACAGTTGTCCTTGAAAGTTTGTGAACCCTTTGAAGAATCTGTAAAAAATGTAACAAAATAAGAGGGATCATACAAAATGCATGTTATTTTTTTTATTTAGCACTAAGATATTTTACATAAAAGATGTTTACATATAGTCCACAAGACAAAAAAATGGCTGAATTTATAAAAATAAACCTGTTTACAAGTTTACATACCCTTGATTCACTGTGTGTCGTTCCCTGGATGATCCATTGTTTTGTGATGGTTGTTCTTGAGTCCCTTGTTTGTCCTGATCAGTTTAACTGCACAATGCTCACAATCCAGGTCCCAAAAATGTTTCAGTTTTCCAGCATCTTTTGCGTATTTGAACCCTTTCCAGCAGTGATAGTATGATTTTGAGATCCATCTTTTCACACTGAGCACCATTGAGGGACTCGAACACAACTATTAAAAAAGGTTCAAACATTCACTGATGCTCCAGAAGGAAAGGAGTCCCTCAAAGGTCCTCAGTGTGAAAATATAGATCTCAGTGTATTATTTATGATGTGAAACGCTAAATAAGAAACTAAAACTGCCAGGAGGAGTAAGTCGTTGGGCCCTATTTTAACGATCTGAAACGCAAGTATCAAACGCGAAACGCAAGTAACTTTGTGGGCGGATCTCTGGGATAAAAGACTCTTGCGCCCGACGCAAATCTAAAATGGGTTGGTCTGAAGTAGCTTCATTACTCATAGGTGTGGTTTGGGCTTAACTTGCAATAAACCAATCAGAGCGTCATCTCACATTCCCTTTAAGAGCAGGCGCGCTTGTTCCATGGCGGATGGCTATTATAACGGCGGATTTGCCAGGCGCACGCCAGGAGCGGTTCACAGCGAGGAGACAGAGAAAAACACAGAGAAGTGACATTGGTGATGGAGAAACACACCCAAATTAGCTTCGGTTAAACTGGCGTATAATAATTTGGGTAAATGTGTAAGCTAGATTTATGCCTATTTTTCACATCTTCATGGACACCACAATGATTTCCCTCGTGTGGTAATATTTTTCCTTGTAATTATGAATGGTTTGCAAAAATGTGAACTGCTGCGACTGTGTAGATGAGAGAAGCAAAGTGTGTGTGTGTTGTGCACACGCTCCATTATGGTCAAGCATGCGCCCTTAAAATAGCATCTGAATAACGCAACACTGACTTTAGACTAGGTTTTTCCTGGTCAGTGGTGGAATTGTTTTCTGAAACTGCAAAATAGCACCAGGGAACGTTTGTGCTGGAACACGCCTCCTCTTTTTGCTGAACCGCCCCCGGGAGCGCAAGTTCATTCCCTAATTTACCGGCGTGCGTCTGTGGAGGGAAAAGTCCACTGTGTGTCGGGTACAAAATAGGAAAGATACATGCGTCTGTGTACAAAGTCAATTGCGCTGGGTGCAAGATAGGGCCCTTTGAATCATTCATTCATTCATTCAATTCATTCAAACGGTTGATTCATTCAGGAATGAAGTAAATGTCTCTCTTTATGAATTAATCATTGAATCATTGATTCACCTGATTGATTCACTCAAAACGAGGATTCATTCAGAAACAAAACATCGCTGTGTGTTGTCCGGGCTTATATAGGTAATATTTTCCTTGGCAAAAGTGAGACATTAACAAAACAATATTGTGTCTAATATATAAAAAAAGTGAACTCCTTATTTATTGAAATGTTGTATATAACAATTTTACATTTGAACTCGTGCTATTCAGGATAAAAACAGCACTCGTGATACTGCTTAATATCATATCATATATAAATATGTTACATTGAGCTACAAGGATAAACTGTTTGACCAAAAAATACAGGAACTTGTTAAAGGCCATGACAACTAAAACATTGTGTAAGATCAAACTTCTCTTTAGTGATCAGTTCTGGTGAAGAAGTGTTTGTTTATGGATGGTGTAAATCATCACGTGTGCATCTGTGTTTTGCACACTATTGAAGGCTGTTTTCAGGGGTGTAACGATCCCTCATGTCACGATTCGACACATATCACGATACTGAACTCACCATACCATATTAATGCGATACTCCAAGACATATGATAAAAGATTAAGAAAAAATGTACTGTTGATTAAAATGCTAAATTTGATATTACATTGTGTGTGTAAATGAATATTCTTGGACTTGGTGCTGAAACCCAAAGCACAGGACAATAGAGACGCCAGAATAACAATATTCATGATTCTGAAGATGAAATACAGGATTATTTTACACGAATATGTTTGAACTCTTTCACTGACTAGATATATTTAAAATAATATAGGCCACTTTTTACTGGTAACATCAGACATTTGCCATTATCATTTCCCCATTGCATTATTATACATTATATTCAACATTATATATAGTAGTTTAATGTAGTACTGACACTAAAACTCTGAAAACGTTTTATTTTGGGTGAACGATACATATTGTTGCATTTTTGTATTGTGACGCGATATATTGTTACACCCCTACCGTGTTTTGCATGGGTTCGGTGTGCATGTGATCCTCAGCATGTTTTGCCCGTCATCTAATGGGCGGCAGTGAATGACCGGCGTGCGTCAGAGATTCTGGCATGAAAACCCTGGACGCTGTGTGTCCCTGTGGTGGATTAATCTCACACCCTACACAATTACAACTTTGGCATCATAACTACAAACACATCTGTCAGTGCCCGTCAGGCCTGCGTTGTAAAGCACCTTCCCGTTTAAACAAGAGCCGTCTGTCCGTCTGAGACACTTCCACATTAGCAAACCCGCTGCGATAGATGCATTGTTCACGAATAAATGATGAAACTGAATCAGTGTGTTTCTTTAAAAGGTCCCGATGTCACGCTGATGAACATGTGTCGTGATGTACGGTGTCTGAATGGTGGACATACTGTCCCAGGACTCACTTGGCATAGAGACAGACAGACAGACGGGTAGACAGGAGTCCGGCCAGATCTGGTCTGGGTTTCTTTTGAATGGATGTGGTTGGGAAAGGGTCACGTCTGATCTTGGTGTAGTGCTTTTGAGATCACACAAACCAGATACAAGAATCTGCACTCGTAAATTATATCATTACCTTGAAGTCTCCCTGTAGTCAATCATTTTATCCCTTAAAGCAACAGCAAAGCACTTTTCCTCTTCGGTCCCCCTACAGGTTGGAAGCGGAATTGTCCATTACCGCTGTCGTAAATAATTTAGCCAATCGTAGCCTACCGTCACACGCACACTCGCTGTTTATCCTGCAAATAAACAAAAGCTTTGGAATGAATGATGTCCACAGACAAGGTAGAGTATGATGCATGATTTTATGAAAGTATGATGTATTGCGACATCAGAAACGAAGAAAAACAAAATAATGACTATTGTAACGCTTGTCGTAAAACAAGTCAAATTTTTTGTTTCTTATGTCTCATTCGAACTACAGAAACGCCACCCGATCTGGCAAACTTGCATAATGCGGTTATAGCAGATATAGGGACGCAAAGCGAACGCAGAAGTGCCGTTCACCCTGTTACGAGTTTATGAACCACTGAAACGATTTTGGAAACCTTATTTTAAGATAAAAAATAATCTTTACTGTTGCTTTAAAACTCATCTTTGATCACTAAAATTACATTGTTTAAATGTTTTTTTCCTTGAAAAAATTTTATTCATGCCTTAAAATATCTTGACTGTAACTCGACACCCTTGCCTCATTTAGTATACGCGGTTCTATGAATATGCAAATGAGCCCCGCCTCCACTCACTCACTCCCTCACTCAGCTCAGAGATCCACTGGTTGACGATCACACGTGACATGATTGGTTACAAGGTAGTTTGTGACGTCAGAAACACCAGCGATTTCAAAGCGTGTGTTTGAGACTGTCTTTGGTTCACTGCAGTTTTAAGGAGAAAATACTCAGCAATGGTGTCGACTTATGAATTTACACATGGTTTGTCTTAAAGCATATTAAAAACACCACACAGACACATAAACAACATTAAAAACTGGATTTTCAACACAGGGGGACTTTAATTATATTTATTTTATGATATTTATGCACTACTATTCATAAGTTTGGAGTAAGATTTAGTTGTAAGTTTCTTCTCACCAAGAAGAAGTTTATTTGATATAAAAAAATTTTTTATTATTTAAAATGATAGGAGATATGAAAAACTGCTGGTTTTGCTTATAATTGGTCTTTTTAGATTCGGTGCGTCATACAGAGTCGAACAATACCCAATTTTCCCATGTTAACCATTTTGGACATTGACCATTGTGAATTGTTGTAAATGCTCTATTTTACGAATGCATTGGCGTAGTAGCGTTACAAAATTCAGTGTGTGATAGTACTCAAAAGGTATTGTGGTCAAAAACTATAATGAAATCTCAAAAAACACTAATAGCTTTTGATTAGTCTAGCCTATTGTCTTGAAAGATTCCTTTGATGGAATAAAGTTATGGATTTCATGTCGATGGACAAAACTCTATTCGTTTCCCGCATCAATGAATTAGATGGCATGATGCCAAGCTGCATCTGAGACTGTATCTCTGCAAGGCTTTGGCATATTGATACCAAAATTGGTGCGTGTCATTGCCTACCAACACTGACCACACCACGCAAATTTGGTGTCAGCGCCACCTTTTGGTCAAAAGTAATAAGCAATTATGTCTCATCGAAAGTGATTGTATTTATGTTTTTTGTGTGGAATAGACTGATCAAAAGAACAGCATTTCTTTGAAATGAAATCTTTTATAACATTATAAATGTCTTTTACTGTCACTTTCAATCAATTTAATTTGTCCTTGCTGAATAATATTATTATTTTATTTTATTTTTTTATTGCACTGAGCCCAAATTTTGAACGGTAGTGTATATTTAGATTTACTCATTTTTCAAATTCTTATATCACTTGAAAAAGAGGAATACAGTGAAAGTGATTCATCAAACACCAGACGAAGTACTTCCTATAGGAAGTGTGTTTTTGATTGCCAAAACCTCTTAGCCTGCAGAACAAGTTTGAGCGAGATGCCGTCACATCTTGCCACGATGAAAAATGGCAACAGCCGTAATAACATATTGGGCATCTGGTGTGAATGAGAGTCTTAAGTACACAGGGCTCAAGGACAGATGTTCCCGCGGCTGTGGGCTTCGCTCTTCCTCCTCCCCAGTTGTTGTGAATCAGGTGGACTCATTTGTAATGCTTTAGGTTTATTGAAGTGCTGAAGCTCCGCAGAGGTGTTGTGCTGCTCTAGTTTCAAGAGCCACCTCCGATTGGATGCATTATGCGGTTTGGTAGTTTATCTTTTGTCGCTAGACTGTTCTAGATTGTCTTATTTGACCAGGGATTCACACACTTTTTTTTGTCTGCTGAACCCTCGTGAGCTAAAATATTCATGCTTTGTTCATGGTTCTCTCATGGAGGTTAATGGTCACGTGACAATATTGGATCTTTTTTAGTACGTGATTTATTTTGATTGCTTTTTTGGGGGGAATTTATTTATTTTAATTTAAAAAAAATTGACTATTTAGTTAAAAAAAATGATTATTATAGTTTTACATTTATATTCTATAATTAAATTTCAGTAAGGAATTTTATTTTGATTGCTTTTATTTGGAAATTGTTGATATTTATTGGAAAAAGATATATTTATTATACTTTAAATTAATATGATTTAATTAATTTTAGTATCTTATTTTGATTGTTTTTATTTGGAAATGATCTATATTTTTTTTTACATTTTGATATATTGATTTATTTATTTAATCGTACATTCTTATGATTTTAATCATTTTTAGTGAGTGTCGTATTTTGGTATTATTGAACCTTTAAAATGTTTATGATTTAAATCATTTTTAGTAAGTGTTTTTAATTTGATTGCTTTTATTTTGAAACTATTAAAATCTTTTATTCCGATGATTTTATTTTATTTTTTAAATAATTATCAGATTTATTATAATTTTACATTCTCATAATTTAATAATTTTTTGTAAGTGTATTATTTTAAATGTTTGTATTTGGAAATAGTTTATTTCAGTTTTAAATTATTATATCAATACTTTTTAGTGTCACATTCTGACATTTTTATTTTTTAAATATTTATTTAGAATTTTACATTTATATATATAAAAAAAAATTAGTAGGTGTTTAATTGAATTTATTGTTTTATTTCAATAAAGGGACAAGTTGAAATTGCTTAAGCATCATAAAATGGCTATTCTTCTAATAAAGATGTGATATGATATGAACTTTCCATAAAGCGGCTGTGAAAGTCTCATGTTTGGAAGCAGGATTATGAGTTTAAATGATAAATGCATGTATAGTTGCTCTGTTACGGACCAATCGCTGCTCCTCTGGCCTGTCACAGTTGAAATGAGCCAAAAAGCGTCTGAATATCAGCGAGACAGACGTTTGCCGTGACACATCCACACTTTAGTGACGGAGGAAATGGGCCAATTAAGGACAGCTTGCTCAGACCCTGCATGGGGTTAATATTCAACTCCCGTAATTAAAAATAAATTACACTTTTCCTGGATAACTATTCAAACTGTCTCTGTGTTTCTGACGTGCCACAGACTCCACGGCTGCGTGTCTCTCTCCGTTTTGTTTTTTCTTTTCCAATTCCGCAACATCTGGTGCAGTGACTTCTGCACGTTCCTCAGCACAAATTGATTTTGGATGCAGAAAACGGCAGCAGTTTTTGTGTGCGCTTTCTCTTCGGAAACTGAGGTGTTTTGTGTCATGCTGTTGTTTTTAAGTTCAAACAGGGTTTTAAATCTATATTTAGATGCATGCTTTCACTATGCCTTTACAATAGAGGCTTAGCTTTCCGTTCAGTAAATGATCTTAACCCTGTAAATCCCTGTATATGTTTTCTTATCTGATACATTAGGCTTTATTGCTCACATAATCTGATATAATTATGGGGAATATGGAGGTCAGTTTTATTCTGAGCACAAACTGAGCAATAATATGTTATCTGGTCCAGATACTGATATTTATATGGTCGGCGCTCAATATCTACCAATAATACGTCTTATGATCAAAATAGTTTTATGATCAAAGCTCTGTAAAACATATAATGCAATGCAATACAATGATGATTGAGAGATGATCATATTTGATTCTCATTATTTTTCTATTAAATGACGTCTGGATAATTATGTAAACCTGCTTCAGTTGAAATATTACTAACAATATCAAAGTTATTCTTACTTTTACTTGATAAAAATCTAATTTGACAGCAGAAAGACGTGTGAAGGACGAGCTGAAAGACGTTTGCACTACAAGACTTTTACTTGCTATAAAAGTAAACTCTCAATCAGACACAGAAGGACTGGAGGAGATTGAGTTTTAAGATCATGTTGATCATTTATTAATTTATGTGTCAAATCTGATACAATATGGGGTTAATATGACTTCAGAGTTATCAGGCATTGGCCGTATATGCATTCATCATGAGTATTTATAATGCTTTCTATTGTCTTCTGTCTCTTCAGGAGAGTACATAAAGACGTGGAGGCCGCGGTATTTCTTGCTGAAGAATGACGGTACGTTTACGGGTTATAAGGAGCGACCGCAGGACGCCGATCAGCTGGAGACGCCGTTAAACAACTTCTCAGTGGCCCGTGAGTCTCTCATCCACACCTTACCTTATACTGCAGTCTTTACTAGAGCCTGAGATGGGGACGCATGTGTGGAAACACACTACTATAGCTATTACTGCAGTCTTTACTAGAGCCTGAGATGGGGACGCATGTGTGGAAACACACTACTATAGCTATTACTGCAGTCTTTACTAGAGCCTGAGATGGGGACGCATGTGTGGAAACACACTACTATAGCTATTACTGCAGTCTTTACTAGAGCCTGAGATGGGGACGCATGTGTGGAAACACACTACTATAGCTATTACTGCAGTCTTTACTAGAGCCTGAGATGGGGACGCATGTGTGGAAACACACTACTATAGCTATTACTGCAGTCTTTACTAGAGCCTGAGATGGGGACGCATGTGTGGAAACACACTACTATAGCTATTACTGCAGTCTTTACTAGAGCCTGAGATGGGGACGCATGTGTGGAAACACACTACTATAGCTATTTCTGTTTATATATTGCTATGTGAACAATAACAATAAATAGGGGTAATATGGGACTATTTTATGATGTGCATTATGTAGGATTTTACCATTGTCACATTGAATGCTTACTTGAGTGCAGTCTTTTTTTTTTAAATAAACAAAGTTATTTTGCATTTCTTTAAACAAAATTTTGTGTAAAAAAAGTCTTAATTTTTGACAGACCAGACAGAGATGATATATAGTAAAATTTCAAGTCCATTTGCAACATTATACATAGTTTTTTGCACCTTCTTAGTGTTTATTTTTGTACAATCAGTAGCACATTTAAAAAAAAAAACTACCAAACTTTTGTGTAAAAAAGTGAATTATTAATGTTTAAAATGGTACTTAATAGAATTTCAACATTATAAGTAATTCTTTGCACCTTCTAAGTATTTATTTTTGTAAAAAAAAATTTTTTTACAAAACCAAATTGTGTAAAAAAAAAGTACATTTTTACAAAGATCTTTAAAATAGTATTTAATATATTAATTTGCAACATAATACATTTTTTGCACCTTCTAAGTATTTATTTTTGTTAAAGTTTCACAGACAAAACAGAAATGTTTAAAATAGCATTTATGTGCAGTAATTTTTTTAAATCTCCTAAGTATGTATTTTTTTTTGTAAATAAGAATTGTTTGACACATTTAGATATTTTAACAAAATTTTGTGTAAAAAAAAAAGTCTTCATTTTTGACAGACAAAACAAATATGTTTAAAATTGCATCTAAAATAATTTCAGGTTAATTTGCAACATTATTAGTCATTTTAACCCTTTCTCAGTATTTTGGTAAAAATCGATTGACAGATTTAGCATTCTTTTTACATTTTGTGTAAAAAAAAAAAAAAAAGTCTTAATTTTTGACATACAAAACAGAGATGTTTAAAATTGAATTTAATGTAAGTTCAGGTTTATTTGCACGGTTATTTTTGCACCTTTTTTATTTTGTTACCTCGATTGACACATTATGTTTGATAAACGGCACTGAAAAAGCAATGAACACAATGGATTATTTGGATATTAGACTAATGTTGCGTAAAACTTTCAAAACATCTTCAATTGACGCAAACGATCATCCAAAACTATTTTCCGTGCATGCGTAATCTAACACATCATGCATGAGTGGACGTGATTTCATTCTTCTGCTCGTTCGACGCGAGGTCACGCAAGCTTCCATCTGACCTCCATCAACACCAACAGTTTTATGTTTCCTCGAGGGACGTGCAGAACATATTAAGCATGTTTTGGGCCTCTTCTGGAGTCATACCTCAGCAGAATTTTCCCAACAAGCCCCGCCATCCCTGAGAAAACTGTTGAAATGATTGAACAGACTAATTAGACAGCCATAATGTTTGTTCAAGAGAACGCTTCCTCGCTGACACTTGTGAAATATAGTGGTTATTAAGTGTCTGATCCTCATTATTTATCTCTCCGCTGATGGAGGCTGTGGATGAAGCCCGGTTGGATCTCAGTGGTGGTCTCGTCCCGATCCTCCATCTCCACGACAGGTCTCTTACGTGACACATGTCTCCTCCACGCTCTCTCCTCGACATATGTTTGTGGGAAAGCGCTGGCAGAGTCACTGCTGGATATTGTGCTTTGTCGCGCTGAAACCATAAGTTTTACTCTTTGAGTGAGCATTTTTGAGGGCAGAGAACACAGACACAGCTTATTTCGGCTTCTCTCGGAAAAAAGACGTGAGTTTGAGGTTTTAACAACTGATGACATTCCTGTTTTCCTCAGACGCAGTTGCGCATTCATAGTTTGCATTGCAGAAGCATCCGTGTGGGAAAGGAAAACACGACCAGGTTATGTTGACATCAGATTGTCGTCATTGTGGTTTGACAACCATTTTATAGATGTAAAACTTCATTTCTGACATTGCGACACCATTGTGAGCAAGTGTTACGAGTAAACAACATTATTACACACAATATTAGTGTCGATTATTATGCAAAATGACAGAAAATGAGAATATGTGCTCATTTTTCACTGTTTTAGATGGACGTCTTTGGCCGTTGCGTCATGTCTCACGTTTCTTTTTACACCGTACGCCATGAGCTTTGCGTGTTTAAGATGCCATGTCAAGTTAAATATAGTTTTAAATATAATAACAATGACAAAAACGTTTCATAGTTTGCATTGCAGAAGCATCCGTGTGGGAAAGGAAAACACAACCTGGTTATATTGATATCAGATTGTCACATAGAACCATTTTTTAGATGTAAAACTTCATTTCTGACATTGCATCACCATTGTGAGTATATGTAAAGAGCAGAGGTGTAAAAAAAGTAAAAGTCCTGCCATATGTTTATTCCACCCATGAATTCATCAGCTGATTTCACTCATTAGTTCTCCTGGCTGAAAAACTGCTAATTAGCAAATCCAGGACTTTTACTTTCTGAACCTGGACTTTACACCTCAGGTTAAGAGTAAAAAACATTATTACACACAATATTAGTGTCGATTATTATGTAAAGTGACAGAAAATTTGAAAATATAAGATGGACGTCTTTGGCCATTCGTCACGTCTCGCTGTGTTTTTTTTATTTTTTTATGCCGTGAGCTTTACATTACATTACATTTATGCATTTCGCAGACTCTTTTATCCAAAGCGACTTCCATTGCATTTCAAGGTCCACATTTTACATTCTTATCAGTTCTTGCTTTCCCTGGGAATCGAACCCATGACCTTGGCGTTGCAAGTGCCAACGCTCTACTTTTTCAGCAACATGAGCTTTGCGTTTTTAAAATGCCATGTTAGGTTAAATATAGTTTAAAAAAATTCAAAACAGAAATTGTTTAATACTTCTGGAAAAACATATAGGGCCCTATTTTAAGGATCTGAAACGCGAAACGCAAGTAACTTTGTGGGCGGGTCTCAGGCGCTGTTGCTATTATACCGGCGGGATAAATTACTCTTGCTCCCGACGCAAATCTAAAATGTGTTGGTCTGAAGTAGCTTCATTACTCATAGGTGTGGTTTGGGGATAACGTGAAATAAACCAATCAGAGCGTCATCTCACATTCCCTTTAAGAGCAGGCGCGCTTGTTCCATGGCGGGTTGCTATTATAACGGTGGATTTGCCAGACGCACGCCAGGAGCGGTTCACAGCCGAGGAGACGGACGTTCTCGTCAGGGCCGTAAAACACAGAGAAGTGACATTGGGGATGGAGAAACACACCCAAATTAGCTTCGGTTAAACAGGCGTATGATAATTTGGGTAAATGTGTAAGCTAGATTTATGCCTATTTTTTCACATCTTCATGGACACCACAATGATTTCCCTCGTGTGTTAATATTTTTCCTTGTAATAATGTTTGATTTGCAAAAATGGGAACTGCTGCGTCTGTGTAGATGAGATAAGCAAAGTGTATGTGTGTTGTGCACACGCTACATTGATTATGGCCAAGCATGCGCCCTTAAAATAGCATCTGAATAACATGCGCAACGCACCACTGACTTTAGACTAGGTTTCTCCTGCTCAGTGGCGGAATTGTTTTCTGAAACTGCAAAATAGCACCAGGGAACGTTTGCGCCGGAACACGCCTCCTCTTTTCACTGATCCGCCCCCGGAGCGCAAGTTCATTCCCTAATTTACCGACGTGCTTCTGTGGAGGGAAAAGTCCGCTGTGCGTCGGGTGAGAAATAGGAATGATACATGCGTCGCTGTACAAAGTCAATTGCGCTGGGTGCGAGATAGGGCCCATAGTTTTTAAACGATGGGTGGGTTTAGTAACATTTTGCTCGACCCCAAATTAATTTAGTAAATCTGTAAACGCAGCCCCTAACGTGTCATTTGAATTATCTACGTGAATGCTAAAATCTCCAACAATAAATGCTTTATCGATGTCTTGTTTTCTGAGGAACATTAAAAATATCTCTATAAATTGTTGCAATGTCTCCGCCACGACCAATCAGACGAGGCTCGTGTTTATAACAGTAGTCTGATGGACTCATTCAGACTCATTTGCTTTAAGCCAGGTTTCGCAAAATATCTTTAGTTTTCAACAAACCCTCCATGTGTTTCGCTCTCTCTGACGGGCGAGCTGAAAGGTTCTTCTTCTGCATGCTGTCAATAGGAGAAGATTTCGTTTCCTAAAACCTTTAAAGTGGAATCAGATGTTGAACGTTGTGTAAAGTTCATGTCTGAGTGTGTGCAGCGCGAGTGTGTGCACCTGTCCTGCTCCCTACTGAGTGTGTGTAATGCAGTGCTGCAGAAACACACAGATAAAGATAAATGATTGCAACGGTCATTTCTCTCCCTGTCCGTGTCTCTGGTGTGGTTTTCCCGGGATGTGTCCAGAGTGTCAGCTGATGAAGACGGAGCGGCCCAAACCCAACACATTCATCATACGCTGTCTGCAGTGGACCACTGTCATTGAACGCACCTTCCATGTGGAGACGCCCGAGGAACGGTCAGACACACACACACACACACACACACACACACACACACACACACACACACACACACACACACACAAACAAACACATCTGTATATGTGACCCTCGACCACAAAATCAGTCACAAGGTTCATTTTTTTTGCAATTGAGAGTTATACATCATATAACGCTGAATAAATAAGCTTTCCACTGATGTATGGTTTGTTAGGATAGGACAATATTTGGCTGAGATACAACTATTGTAAATCTGGAATCTGAGGGTGCAAAAAAATCGAAACATTGAGAAAATCTCCTTTAAAGTTGTTCATTTATGTTAACGATTGTGCAGCATTCACTCACACAAATAAATGTTTTATATATTTACGGTAGGAAATTTACAAAATATCTTCATGGAACATGATCTTTACTTAATATCCTCATGATTTTTGGCATAAAAGAAAAATCTATAATTTTGAGCCGTACAATATATTGTTGGATATTGCCACTAATACACCCGTGCGACTCGAGACTGGAGACGTGATCCAGGGTCACATTTGTGCTCTTATTTAAGACATTTAACGCTTAATCTACAGTGTGCAGAACCAGGGTTATTATACACACTACCGGTCAAAAGTTTATGATCTGTTTATGATCTGTTTTCTATGTGAATATATAGTAAAGTGTAATTTATTCCTGTGATCAAAGCTGAATTTTCAGCATCATTACTCCAGTCTTCAGTGTCACATGATCCTTCACAAATCACTCTAATATGATGATTTGAAGATCAAGAAACATTTATGATTATTATCAGTGTTGAAAACAGTTGTGTATATATTTTTTCAGGATTCTTTGATGAATAGAAAGTTCAAAAGAACAGCATTTATCTGAAATAGAAGCTTTTGTAACATTAAACTCTACCGTTCAAAAGTTTGGGGTCAGTAAGAATTGTTTTAAATTTTTTGGGGGAAATAAATAAATATTTTTATTCGTCAAGGATTAATTAAATTGATCACAAGTGACAGTAAAGACATTTATAATGTTACAAAAGCTTCTATTAAACATTATACATTAAAATTGAAAACAGTCATTTTAAATTGTCATAATATTTAACAATATTACTTTTTTTTTTTTTTTTTTCATAAATGCAGCCTTGTTGAGCAGAAGAGACTGCTTTTAAAAACATAAAAAATCGTACCGATCCAAAACGTTTGACTGGTAGTGTATAAGCTACTTCACAGGCCATTTGTCAGAAGAACCAACAATAATTGTAATCCGAAAATCATAAAAGAAGAAGAGTTGTTTTGCATGTTGCCTGTTGTTGCAGGGAGGAATGGACCAAAGCCATCCAGACTGTGGCGGAGCGTCTGCAGAAGCAGGAGGAGGAGATGGAGACGCACATGGAGACCAAACCTCCACACAAAGTGGTACTTTTGCTTATTAAATATTACGGTTGAGAAAATATTACTGCAACTTAAAGAGATATGCCAAAAGGAAAGAGTTTTTTATTATGATTCATGCACATCTCTTTCTTATTTTTTCTTTTTTTAAACACTCCTGTAAACTTGATCAAGTATTGCAGACTGAAGTTAACATGTGCAACAATTTTTTTTAGATTATGAAATTAATTGTATTTTAAATTGTAAATGTATTTTAGTTCGCTGATATATCTTTCATGATACTTATCAATATTCACCATTTATTTCTATAACACAGAAAAAATATATTTAAAAAAACAATTTTGTTTTAAAAAATATATAATTAAAAATAATCAAATATAAAAAACATATTTTTTATTATTTAGGACAATAAGCGCAACATATTTTTTAGAAATATAAATTTTATGCACTATATTATAGTTTAGCACTATATTTTAGCACTATATTTTAGCACTATATTCTATATCTTTCATGATACTCTACAATATGCCCCATTAATTTCTATATTGAATTATAAAATATTAGAAAAAACTTATTATTGTTTAACATTTTTTATTTTTTATTAAAATAATACAATATTTTTTAAGACAATAAGTGCAATGTATTTTTTTAAATATGAAATTAATAAAATATATATTAATTCAATAATATTTTTTTATTTATCTTGCATGATACTTATTAATATTCACTTCTACAATATGCCCCATTTATTTCTATATTAAATAATAAAATATTAGAAAAAAAATGTTATTATTATTTATTTTTATTATTATTAAAATAATAAAATATTTTAAAAAAAGAAGACAATAAGTGCAATGTAATTTTTTTCTTTAATGTACTATATTTTAATTCACTAATATTTTTTCTTTGTCTTCCATGATACTTAATATTCACCTCTCCAATATACACCATTTATTTGTTTTTGAAATAATAGAATATGAGTAAATTAATGCAATATTCAAGTTACAAATAGAGCAAATGTATTAAGAATCCAATGAATTAAGGCAATTAGGGTCATCTGATGGAAAACAGTAATGTAATATCATGTGTGTGTTCACATATCTTAAAATCATGGTTTGTCTTAAAGCATATTAAAAACACCACATAGACATAATAAACAACATTAAAAGCTGTATTTTCCCCACAGGAGGACTTTAAATGAGCAAAGACTACAGTAGGGTTAACGTGTTTTAAACTTAAACGTTCAATGTGTCCAAACTGATTTGTCTTAAGCAAAAGAACCTCATTAGTTTGTATATGAAATGTCAGCATGAGGACCGTTGTGCACTTGCTCTGTATCAAACATCAGTTCCCACGCTCACATTTCTGGCATTCGTGGCATTTGCAGCAGTTCAAAGGTCAAATACAGATCTGTCCCGCCAGTGTCGTGTCAGTATTTTTGAGTGTAACTCGTGCAGGTGTGTGTCTGCTGACAGCTGGTGTGTGTGTTGCAGACTATGCATGACTTTGAATACCTCAAACTCCTGGGAAAAGGCACTTTTGGGAAGGTGATTCTGGTGAAGGAAAAAGCAACGGGAAAATATTACGCCATGAAAATCCTCAAGAAAGAAGTGATTGTGGCCAAAGTGAGTAACAGCTGGAAAAATATAACACAACTGAGAAATATTTTACTTCTGAGTGTGTTTGCTCGAGTGTGTGAGCTAATTCTGACAAAGCCTCCTTTAGTTAGTCACTGTAAAACAATATTGTTGGTTTAACTTAAAAAAAGTAAGTAACCTGGTGGCCTTCAAATTTTACGTTCAGTGAAATCAAAAAAATTAGTTAATACAATGAAGGAGATTAGTTTATTCAACAGAAACTCAAAATATTATGTTTTCTGAACCACATAAATGATGACAAAAGAACATTTTTTGTGATTTACAAATCATGAAAATATTTTTTTACAGTGCATGTATAAATAAAGTAAATAGAAATGCTGAAAGTGTTCTGTCAGGTGTAGGCTGTTTGGTTAATGTTTAATCATCATTCCCATACTTGCATGTGTGCGAGTTCAACACCACTGTTATTCTAACGTGTTGAAGAATGATGTGTGTTTCAGGATGAAGTGGCTCACACACTCACAGAGAACCGTGTGCTTCAGAACTCCAAACACCCCTTCTTGACGGTGAGAGACTCTCATGATCTCCTCTTCTTCTTCTTCTTCTTCTTCTTCAATACCCTCTCATCTCAAGCACATCTGCCTCTGTTTACCCATCCACACAAAGCCTTTTAGAAGAGTTCAAGCTTCTTCTTCAGACTGAATAATGTCGCCCGTTTCCACTTCCTTCACCAGTAAATAGCAAACGTTTCCTCCTGGATCATAAACTGTAAAATATGTTTGCTTTCTTGCTATTTTAGTCTTGTTTTCCAGTACAACACTGAAAAAAAGAAAGAAAAAAAAGTTAAATTTACTTAATTCTTCTTTGGCAGAAGTTTCTGCACGCATATTTTTGAAGTAAATTTCACATATGGAATTAAGTAGACTCTAAGTTAAGTGAAAGTAACAAAGTCATTAAGTCATTTTAACTTGGCTAGTAAAAGGTTGAGTAATATCTATTTAGTTGAAGTTTCCTTTCAACTGCAACTTTTTGTCAAAAGTTAAGATTTTTTTGTTTGAAATGTTGAATTGAGTACAAATATGCAAAAATTTGCTTGTCAAAAAAAAAAAAAATATTATTCCCCATTAATTTCCTAAGGTGATAATTTTTGACTGTCATTTCACAATAATTGCACATTTTATACAGCATATATGCAATATACAGCACTTTTTGCATATGTTTAATCAAATGACTGAGGAAAAACATCACCTTTTGCATAATTATTTAATACTCTGTTGGATGGAAAACAGTAATGAAAATCTTTTGTAATATCGTGATGTAACCGCTAGATATCTGTGTTGCCCTATTTATAAATATATTAAGGGTTGTGCAATATAGTTACTGAGAACAGTGTTTTCAGACATAATTACTTACTTTTATTACGTAGGTTTGCATTTGTGTATTTAGACCTATTTAGACATCATCAACTTTGTCAAAAGTTTTGCATTTTTTAGTTTGAAACGTTGAATTGAAGTACAAATATAAGATAAAAACATCTTATTCCCCATTAAATTCCTATAGCGATCATTTTTGACTGTCATTTCACAATAATTGTACTTTTTATACTGCATATTTGCAATATACAGCACTTTTTGCATGTGTCATTGAATGTCTTTATCATTAATATTTCATATAATTATTTAATACATTGTTAATTGTATTAATGTGAATGATTTGGCATGTTTAGGGTCTGAAATACTCCTTCCAAACCCACGACCGGTTGTGTTTCGTCATGGAGTACGCCAATGGAGGAGAGGTGAGGCTCAGATCTTCTCAGACCACAGCTTGACATGATCATTACGGTTATAAACGTTCCTGTGTTCATTCCCTCCGGCAGCTTTTCTTCCACTTGTCCCGGGATCGTGTCTTCTCGGAGGAGCGAGCGCGCTTCTACGGGGCCGAGATCGTGTGTGCGCTGGATTACCTGCATTCAGAGCGAAACGTGGTTTACAGGGACCTGAAGGTCAGGGGTCACCGGTGCATTACACATGCAGTCAAACCACAAATTATTTGGTCACCAGATATAATTTTACTTTAGATGTTTTTTTACTAGTGTGTGCAGGACACTATAGTTCATTTATGTAAGTGAGGAGAGCAAAATAAAGTAAACTGTGACATATTCAGGGTTTGAAATGAACTTTTTGGCTAATACATTTTTAAGTTACCGGCCATTCAGAACTTGTACTATCCCCCAAAAAGGGGGGGCTATAGCTCGGCTTGTGTTCTTCCTCTTTTATTTTATTCGACCAAAAATGAAGAGTGATTTTGGTAAAAAAAATAAAAATAAATCACTACATTTTTGTCTTTTTTTCCAACAATATTGCTTGATTATTTCGTCACAGTTTTCGTTTAATGAGGTTGGTGTCGTCTCGTCTTAGTCATGGATTAAAGGTCATCAACGAACGTGTGTGTGTGTGAGTGAGTGTGAGACTGACTGAGTGTTTGAGAGTATGTGTGTGTGTGTGTGTGTGTGTGTGTGTGTGAGTGAGTGAGTGTGAGACTGACTGAGTGTTTGAGAGTGTGTGTGTGTGTGTGTTGTGTGTGTGTGTGTGTGTGTGTGTGTGAGTGAGTGAGTGTGAGACTGACTGAGTGTTTGAGAGAGTGTGTGTGTGTGTGTGTGTGTGTGAGTGAGTGAGTGTGAGACTGAGTGTTTGAGAGTATGTGTGTGTATGTGTGAGTGTGTGTGTGTGTGAGTGAGTGAGTGTGAGACTGACTGAGTGTT
>CM038636.1:2639878-2647378 GCA_021554675.1 Leuciscus idus | reverse complement strand
TTGCCATGGCGACGGTGGCCTCTCTGGAGCTCGGCCCGGGCCGTGTTACAGGTTGTTCCGCTGTAAACAATGACCTTGTTGTGTGTGTGGAGCTCAGGAATGCTGTTACGTCTGGAAATATTCCACAGAGAGAGAGAGAGAGAAGTGAAGGAGGGATGAGAGAATTTCAGAGGAAAACAGGTGGAAGTTTTTTAAATGCACGGCGACACTTAGAAAATTTGACGGCTCTCATGCTGGATCCACTAGGGGGCCGATTATGGCTTTAAATGATTTAAACATAACAAAATATGTTTTAGAATAAGCAATAGCAATAGCAACTTTATTTATATAGCACAATTAAAACAACACAAGTTGACCAATGTGCTTTACAATGTCACACAGAAAAAAGAAGAGAAAAAAGCATCACATAGGCAACACACATGAAAACAGATGTGTTCAATAAGGTAAAACATATAAACTGACATCATATTTCTTGTTTTAATTTGTTACCTCAACTTTTATATAAGCATCAGGCTTCCCGCGGTCGGGATACATGCGTGTGATTTCTAAATTTCTAAAACTATTTGCATTAAAAAAAAATTCCATTAAACATTTTGACCAGACGGTGAAATATTTTTCAGGGCATGGTTCCGATGACACAATATTTCGGAACAATATGCAAATGTTGGCATAAAAAAATACTTTTATGACAAATGTAAAAATTGCAGACGCCCCCAAATATTGGGTGTCATTTGATTCGTTATGATGCACTGAATCAAAAGAGACCAGTTTTATGATTTTTAAGCAAACCATTCAGAAATTATGAACAAAAATAGCCATTTTCATATCTCCTGACCAGTAGGTGGCGCTGTGCCAAAACGCTGCGTGTAGCCTCAAGTCATGCTTGTGATGACGTGTACCAAGTTTCGCCTCGATACGCTAAAGCGTTGTGGAGATATAACCTTGCATCTAATTTGGCGTGCTCTTTGTCGAATTTGTTTGCGTGTTATTCCAGAACGGTTGAGTTTATGATCTTAAAGATGATCTGAGCCAATTTTGGTGAAAATTGGACAAACCGTATTAAACGAGTTCGAAAAAGTAATGATGTGAAAATGTTCATGATGTCATAGGGTGGATTCAAATCTAGCCCTTACGGTTCAAAAGTTATTAGCATAAACTTGAGTGCAACTTTGGACAGTTGGTGGCGCTAGAGGGATTGAGTAAGAGAGTCCAAAATTGGTGTGGTTTATGTTCGGACTGTCTTTTATCTGTGTGCCAAATTTCACAACTTTTTACCAATTTCTTTTTATAAAAACCAATTTCAAAGTATTGATCAAAACTACTCAAGTTATGACAACTTTGAGCTGTAATGTGGTGTTACCATAGACTGTAAAAAAAATATGGACGTAGTGTTTGTGACGTCACCCGTAGTGTTTCTGATGAGCATTTTTGAAGCTCAAAGTGGGCGGAGCCGGTGCGTCACTCCTGGATAAACGAAAATGGGCAAAAAGGGCGGGATTAGCTGAGGTGACGCTAACAGACAGCAACGGCTAGTAGTGACATCAGCGGCAATCCACCTGTCACTCAAGTGGCCACGCCCTTAATTATAATTAAGGCTTAATATAATTTAAAAGGATGAGTTATAAAAAATTCACCCCCTCACAGTTGTTATGAAGGGCAAAATTAGCTCTATAGACCAAAACCACTTTTGGCACCAGACTGTAAACACACGTTTTTCTGCTGTAGAGTTGGGCATATTAACATGAGGGTCTATGGGAATGACTCTCTTTTGCAGCCTGTCTCTAGTGGCCAGTCGATGAACTGCAGTTTATGACACTTCCGTGTTGGTTTCGAGAGAGAGACCGAAAGGTTGCCACTTGGGGGTTACGGGTGAAGTTTACACTACATTACTGGTCATGCCCTGGAAATAGAGACTCGTTGACGTCACCGTTCGGATGTGTTTACTGCTGTTTACACAGTCCATCTGAAGGCATGGGTCCCCCGTCCCTGTGCTTGTGTGTGTTGAGGGCTCATTGGCGGCTCCTGGGTTCCTGGCAGCTTCACAGCTGTGCTGTTCTTCTACATATATGGGGCAGCTGCAGGCTCAGCTGTCTCTCTCCGCGAGTCACATGACAGCGGCGCTGGAAATAGACAACGGTCAGTAATTCTAGCAGCTCCACGGCTTCACCTTTCCACTGACCGCACGGACTGAGTCATTCTCTCCCTGTGACCCGCGGTCGGGGTTTCGGTAACACTCGGTGGGAGCACACGCAAACACACCAGCACCATCAGCTCGCAGTTCTTTATTTAAAGAGGACCTATTATGCCCTTTGGTCTTGTTTTTGGCTCTACTAGAACAGGTTTTCATGCAAAACACATTATTTTCTCCATTGTTGCGGCTCCTCTCTTCCCAGTCTGTCAGTAACGCTCTGTTTACTTCCTGTCTCTATGAAGCCCCTCCTTCTGAAAAGCACACTGTGCTCTGATTGGTCGGCTGGATCAGTGTGTTGTGATTGGTCAAGAGCTTCGAGTGTGTTCGGGAAATGTCCCGCCCCTTTCCATAACCGCCAGTTTCGACACACTACTAACTAACTCAACCAGGCCCCGCCCCTTTATTCTGCGTATTAATTATTTAAATTAGGAATATTGTGACGTGTTCGTTCCCGAAAGAAAACTCAAGACAAAATGTCCCCACAAAGATGGCGATATTCGAAATCCTTGTACTTTTTGGTCCTCAAAGAGCTTATAAATCATACTATGTGATGTTTTTTGAAAAACGATTAATCGCGATTAATCGCATCCAAAATTAGAGTTTGTGTTTACATAATATATGTGTGTGTGTACTGTGTATAATTATTTTGTATATATAAATACACACACATGCATGTATATATTTAGGAAATATTTGCATGTATATATGTATACATAATTTATGTTATATGTAAATATAAATATTTGATATATAAATAACAAATTTTTCTGAAATATATACTTGCATATGTGTGTATTTATATACACAAAATAATTATACACAGTACACACACATACATATATTATGTAAATACTAACTTTTTTTTTGGATGCGATTAATCGTTGCCCAGCACTAATAAAAATGCAGAAAGTGATGTGTGTGTGTGTGTGTGTGTGTGTGCAGGTGCTGGAGGACAATGACTACGGGCGTGCGGTGGACTGGTGGGGTTTGGGAGTGGTGATGTACGAGATGATGTGTGGTCGCCTGCCCTTCTATAACCAGGATCACGAGCGCTTGTTCGAGCTCATACTGATGGAGGACATCCGCTTCCCTCGCACACTCGCACCCGAGGGCAAATCACTGCTGTCGGGCCTGCTCAAGAAAGACCCCAAGCAACGGTCCGTGGCAGCACCTTTACAACAGCATACTACTATTCATTCTGCATCCCACCATTTTGAAAAACATAATCATCTCTGCGTAAACTTTAAAAAAAAAGGGTTATACTTTATTTTAAGGTGTCATTGTTACTGTGTAATTATAAATTTAAGTACTGAGTAATATTAATCAACTACATGTACTTACTATAGGGTTAGTGTAGGATTAGGGTTTGGTTGAGGGTTAGTTGCATGTAATTATGCATAATTTACTGTTATTACTATAGTAAGTACATGTAACACATGTAACAAGGACACTGTAAAATAAAGTGTTACCAAAACAAGTCATCACGTTCTGCCATACTACTATTCATTCTGCATCCCACCCTATTTATCATGCCAGGTGTTTCTGGTGTAGGATGTAGATGTGTAATGTGGAGTGTGTGTGTGTGTGTGTGTGTGTGCTGGGTGTTTGTAGGTTAGGTGGCGGTCCTGATGATGCTAAAGAAATCATGCAGCACAAATTCTTCACTGGAATTGAGTGGCAAGATGTTTACGAGAAGAAGGTAAAAACTCTTTTTGTACACATATTATCACATCACGTAAAAGGAGAACCACACCAAACATGCACAAGATCATATTTCAGAGAGATGATGCTGACATTCAGTAGATCAGGGCTTGTTTTAGATCTTTTTGATGCCCTCAAATATATTAGGGGTGTTACAATACCTTCATGTAACGATTCGATACATATCACGATACTGAACTCACAATACGATATTATTGCGATACTCATGATAAAAGGTTTAAAGAAATGAACTGTTGATTAAAATGCTAAATTTGATATTACATTGTGTGTGTAAATGAATATTCTTGGACTTGGTGCTGAAACCCAAAGCACAGGACAATAGAGACACCAGAATAACAATATTCATGATTCTGAAGCTGGAAATACAGAATTATTTTAGATGAATATGTTTGAACTCTTTCACTGACTAGATATGATTATAATAATATAGGCCACTTTTTTCTGGTAACATCAGACATTTGGCATTATCATTCCCCCATTGCATTATTATACATTATATTCAACATTATATATAGTAGTTTAATGCAATGTTACATTACATTTACACTTACACTTATGCATTTGGCAGACACTTTTATCCAAAGCGACTTACATTGCATTTCAAGGTACACATTTACATTCTTATTAGTTCTTGCTTTCTCTGGGAATCGAACCCATGATCTTGGCGTTGCAAGCGCCAACGCTCTACTGTTTGAGCTCCAGGAAAGCATTAACATTAACATTTTTATGTTGGATGAACTATCTACGAGACTATTGTTGCATTTTTGTACTGCGATATATTGTTACACCCCTAATATATATATATATGTGTGTGTGTGTATGTCATCCATCCACCACTTCAAAAATTCACATTTAATACAATGTGTCGCTTGCCATTTCTTTGCAGTTATTTGTGAAATTTACTAGCAATTTCTGAGTGAAAATTGTTCCCAAGTAAATCCCACCGCAGATGTTTCAGTGCAGTGAAGTGGAGTGGTTGTAAACTGTGAACGTTTGATCTGGATCGACTAACGGTCTCTCTGTTCCTCAGCTGGTTCCTCCGTTCAAACCGCAGGTCACCTCAGAAACAGACACCAGATACTTCGATGAGGAGTTCACCGGACAGACCATCACCATCACACCACCGGGACAAGGTACCGCACACACACCGGCAAGACACTAATGTGACCCGGGACCACAAAACCAGTCACATGAGTCACAATTTTGTATTTTTGATGTATGGTTTGTTAGGATAGGACAATATTTGGTCGAGATACAACTATTGAAAATCTGGAATCTGAGGGTGCAAAAAAATCTAAACATTGAGAAAATCTCCTTTAAAGTTGTTCATTTATGTTGGCGATTGTGCAGCATTCACTCACACAAATACATGTTTTATATATTTATGGTAGGAAATTTACAAAATATCTTAATGGAACATGATCTTTACTGAATATCCTCATGATTTTTGGCATAAAAGAAAAATCGATAATTTTGACCCGTATAATGTATAGTTGGATATTGCCACAGATAAACCCGTGTGACTCGAGACTGGTGACGTGATCCAGGGTCACATTTGGGGAAAGAGTTTCATGGTCAGAATTATTGGCACCCCTGGTAAATATGATCAAAGAATACATTGTTTATTACCTTTATTACCTAAAAAATCACAAAAATCGAACCTTTCATTGAAGTAAAAGAATCGAAAGTGTGGGGAAAATCACATTTCTCCAATGCATGTTGGCCACAATTATTGGCACCCCTTGAAATCATTACGAGTAAAATATCTCTGAAGTATATTCCCATTAATATTTACATTTTTAAGCACACCAGGGTGACTGAACATAAAGTTATCCAGCCGTGACTTCCTGTTTCACAGGAGTTTAAATATGAGGACACACAAAATCATCCTTCACACAATGAGTAAAACCACAGAATAAAGATCTGTGTGATCAAGATCAAGCGTGCCAATAATCAGAATTAGCAGATGTAAGCCGCTTCACGTGCTCGTCGTCTCATAATTAGGACCCGAAATACATAAATATTAAGTCTGCTTTACAGAACTGTATTTGTTCAAATCAATTCTGATTTGAAGCTCGTTGCATATAAACACACACATCGACCCCATCACTTTATTCAGCGTTCATGTAAACACCGTGTTCGTATTCACCAGTCGTGATGATTTCATTCCGATTGAAACATGTAAACGTAACAAGTAGGGGTGTAACGATCCCGTCATGTCACGATTCGATACATATCACGATACTGAACTCAGCATACCATATTATTGCGATACATATGAATGATAAAAGGCTAACAAAACATTTACTGTTGATTAAAATGCTAAATTTGATATTACAGTGTGTGTGTAAATGAATATTCTTGGACTTGGTGCTGAAACCCAAAGCACAGGACAATAGAGACACCAGAATAACAATATTCATGATTCTGAAGATGAAAATACAGAATTATTTTAGATGAATATGCTTGAACTCTTTCACTGACTCGATATATTTAAAATAATATAGGCCACTTTTTACTGGTAACATCAGACATTTGCCATTATCATTCCCCCATTGCATTATTATACATTATATTCAACATTATATATAGTAGTTTAATGTAGTACCGACAATAAAACTCTGAAAACTTGAATATTTTCTCACACAGTAATTTTTATTTTGGGTGAACTATCCACGATACATTGTCAATATCCACGATACATTGTCACTATCCACGTTACATATTGTCACTATCCACGTTACATATTGTCACTATCCACGATACATATTGTCACTATCCACGATACATATTGTCAATATCCACGATACATATTGTCACTATCCACGATACATATTGTCAATATCCACGATACATATTGTCACTATCCACGATACATATTGTCACTATCCACGATACATATTGTCAATATCCACGTTACATATTGTCACTATCCACGATACATTGTCACTATCCACGATACATATTGTCACTATCCACGATACATATTGTCACTATCCACGATACATTGTCAATATCCACGATACATATTGTCACTATCCACGTTACATATTGTCACTATCCACGATGCATATTGTCAATATCCACGATACATATTGTCACTATCCACGTTACATATTGTCACTATCCACGTTACATATTGTCAATATCCACGATACATATTGTCACTATCCACGTTACATATTGTCACTATCCACGTTACATATTGTCACTATCCACGTTACATATTGTCACTATCCACGATACATATTGTAAATATCCACGATACATATTGTTGCATTTTTGTATTGCGACGCGATACATTGTTACACCCCTGATGTTAACACTATGTTCGTATTCATCAGCCGTAATGATTTCATTCCGATTGAAACAAAATGTGTTCATGTAAACGTAACAAGTGTTACTGTACTACTCTGCATACAGGTCGAGTTTACTAGAGGTGTGTTTTGTCTGTCTCGCACACAGATGACAGTATGGATCTGTTCGACAGCGAGAGGCGGCCACACTTCCCACAGTTCTCCTATTCCGCCAGTGGAACGGCATGAACACTTTAGGTAGACGTTTCACACGAGGTTCACAGAAACTGC
>CM038636.1:2627378-2632378 GCA_021554675.1 Leuciscus idus | reverse complement strand
CTCACACACACACACACAACCCGACCCCTAAACTTGCCCATCACACAAACAATATACACAATATAGCCTACTACACATAAACTGTTAGATGCGAATAATATATTTTCACAGCACTAGTTTTATCGTAAAACAACCACAACACGCCATTAATATATTAATTCTAGATCTGAAACTTGCTTCCACTTATTTTCGCATCTAATGCAAAAGCATTTACACATTTTAAGTGTGCCTTTAGTGTCCAGATACTATTTGTGCTATAGAATACCACATTAATATCTGTATGTAACTATGCAACAAACGCATATGGACAATAATAATCGCGCGCGCGGGCTTTTATACTGTAATCCAAGGATTATTAAAGGTGGATCTAGTTTTTCTGGCTGGAGTTTCAGGTGGAGGCGCTGCGGCCGCGGTGACGTCACTCACGACACACTCTGACAGACTCTCGCGGATAAAAGTCTCTCGATCCATCGGGAATAACAGCCTCAAACTCCGGCCACATCAGCTCTCTTCCTCTCGCACTGATGGAGACGCATTAAACCCGTGTTTATATGTCGTAAAGTGTGTGTTTAAGCGCTCGGATGTTCGGAATGTCAGGAATAAACTTCCTGTTGAGCTTTAGCCGCGCGGAGCTTCACTAAAGAAGGTGTGAGTGTTTTAACCTGCACAGTTCTGCCTCGTTTTACTCGCTTTTCTCTGTGTTTGTCCTGTTTAAATGGCTTTATTTGGGTTGTCATGTTGTAGTTGTGGCTCATGAACGAGGAATATCGACTGTGAGGTTTGGATTAACGCGTAAAGTTCGAGAAATCCTGGGTTTAATATGAATGAATGTTGATTTACAGGTTTGTTTGAGCTCTTAGCTGTTTTACACCGGTATACACCTTACAGACTTTCCTCTGTTTCTGATTTAATGTATTAATTTACATAGACATTCTGTCAGAGATTCTTTTAAAGGTCTGGACTTGAACTTTGTCCTGATCGATTCAATTTTAAACACACCAGAAGCTAAAATAACTTGCTTATCTTCATCTGAATAATATAACAACTTTACCGTCATACCAGTAATACAAACCAGAATAATTTCTCTTTGACACATTGATTAGCTTATAATTTGATTTATTGATTTATTATCCAGCATGATTTAAGACTGTTCACATGGTCATATTTGCTCATATTTAATAATTGACCTAGAAACACCTCATCCTCCGCTTTACCAACATTTAATATGACTTTTAATATCAAAATTTCAGCATACAATCATTTTCTAATGCTCTACTTTTGTTCCTCAATGAAAATCTTGATAAATGAACCTATGAAAGTAAACTATTTCATATGATCTCACTACAAACATGAGATCATTAGAAAAGCATTGGTAACACTTTACAATAAGGTTCGTTAGTTAACATGAACTAATAATGAACTGCACATATACAGCACTTATTAATCTTTGTTAACGTTAATTTCAACATTTACTAATACTTTATTAAAATCTTGTTAAGATTAGTCAATGCACTGTGAACTAACAATGAACAGCTGTTTTTTTATTAACTAACATTAACAAATACAGTAACAAATGGCTTGCTCATGGTTAGTTCATGTTACATTAACTAATGTTTACTAATGAGCCTTATTGTAAAGTGTTACCAAAGCATGTATAATAAAGTATACATTAGAATGATGATAACAGTCCTGGTCACAGTAGTTGAAGCTCAATCCTCAGATTATGACGGATGGTTTTTTCACTCGTTTCACTCGTAGGAAGTTGATGGAGTTGTGAAGATGAGTGTGACGTCGTGGTTCCTGGTGAGCAGCTCCGGCACGCGCCACCGCTTGCCCCGCGAGATGATCTTTGTGGGCCGAGAGGACTGTGAACTGATGCTACAGGTCAGACACTAAACACATCTTTCTGATCCGCCGCTTTAAAGGGGTGGTTGAGTATGAATTCACTTTTCTAACTTTAGTTAGTGTGTAATGTTGCTGTTTGAGCATAAACAACATCTGCAAAGTTACAACGCTCAAAGTTCAAAGCAAAGGGAGATATTTGCTTTTAAAGAAATAGCTTTTTAAGGACTACAACAAACGTCTGGTAGAGACTACACCACATTCCTCCCGGGTTAGGGACATCACAAACCCTAGAATTTACATAAACCCCGCCCCCAGAACATTATCATGACAGAATATGCTAATTAATGACTAGAACATAACAACACATCAGCTACATAAATTCATCAACTAACCATTCAGAAATGTCCTGTTTCTTCTACATGTTGTCACTTCTTGAGTCTCTCCATCATTGTCTAAAGGCCAATTCATACTTCTGCGTCGAGTGTACGCCGTAGTGTACGTCGTAGGCTACGCACGTAGGCGACGCCGTCGTGAGCATTTATACTTCTGCGAATGTCTGTGTTGCTCTGCAGTTACACCGCCGAAACGCTAGTTGGCGCGGGTGGGTTTTAATGTTCCAGTTCCACTGTGTTTACATTCCTCGCGGCTGTTTTGAGTTTAGGTTTCTACGAGCAATGGCGACTGAAGGAGTCATACAGATGGCTGTATTTCCGCACTTCTTCAAGCAATCTCTCGGTCACTTGGTCTATTTCCATGGCTCTTCACTGATCTTCGGAATTTAAAAATGGCGGCGGGACGGTGCAGAGTGCAGAAGATCATTCCGGAAATGCGTAGGAGGAAACGCGATGCTATCCAGCCGACCAATCACAGATCTTGCGGTCCGCGTCGCCGCGACGCGTAGTTACATTTTTGAGGAGGTGCGCGTCAGGGTACGGCGAAGGGTACGACGTATGGTACACGTCAATGCGTATGCTACGCCGTACCTTCTACGCGCACCCGACGCAGAAGTATAAATTGGCCTTAACTCCGGTTTGAACATAAAAGGCTAAACGTTTTTGAACTTTTTAGTGCGTGTCTGTGTGAGGTAAAAGGACACAAGCTGTTGAAGCTCCGCCCCCCTGTGCCGGAGCAGCAGCTCATTTGCATTTAAAGGAACAGAAACAAATGGTGCATTTTTGTTCACCCTCAAAAAGTGACAATTTTAACATGCTATATAAAAATATCTGTGGGGTATTTTGAGCTAAAACTTCACACACACACTCTGGGGACATTGGAGATTTATTTTACATCTTGTGAAAAGGGCATTATACCACCCCTTAAAAGGGATAGTCGATCCAAAAATTACAATCCTGTCATTAATCACTCACACTCATGTCGTTCCAAACCCGTAAAACTTTAGTTCATCTTCAGAAAAATAAATAAAGATGAAATATGAGAGCTTTTTGCCCTTCCATTGACGGTATAACCGCAACTACCACTTTCAAGGCCCAGAAAGGTAGGAAAGACAACATTAAATAATCCATGTGACTCCAGTGGTTTAACCTTTTTTTTTTTTTAAAGCATAAGCCAGACACAGCTGCAGTGTCACACCAGCATAAATGGTAAAAAATAAAAGCATATATTTTTGATATAATCACTATTTTAAAAGGCGATTAATATTAGCTAGGGCTTGAAGTTAACGCTTGTCCGGGACAAGTGGATATTTTGAAGGGAAGTAGCCGGATTAAAATGTCAATAACAACAGAATAACTAGGCAATCACCAAAACACGAGAATGATTCTGATTTTAATACATTTAGTGTAAGTGGCGATAATATATATTGGCTAATGTATAATGAACTGGACGTAACAAGTTTGCTCTGTTGACAACATACTGTGGTAAAAATTAAAAATGTGAATTTCCTGAATAACATCATGATTGAAAAAGTGACTGATTTCATACGACAGTTCAATAAACAAGCAGTTAATATTAATGATTGATTAAATATTGACTGTTTTGTTCTGTTTCAGCAGCGAAAATAGTTTCAAACAAAGATCACAGCAGAATCACAGCAACACTCGGCCCGTGTTTCATTGCTGAATGATTCAGTGTTTCGAACGAATCGGTTAAAGATTCAGACCCTGCGTCCCGATGTTCACACTATCCATCCTAAACAGTGTGTGAGATTAGAACAAGTGTGTCCTAAAGCATAGTGTGTTAAAAGAGTGTGCCAGAAGTCCCCGGATGGTCTACTGTTAGATTTTGGAAGTGTGGATCCATGCTCACTATAAGAGCTAATATTACCCACAACCCACTGCGCTTTGGAGGAGGAACTACAAACACGAGTAAAAACTACAAAACAGAGGATTTTAACTGAGACGAGATGATTGACAGGCCAGTTTATGTGATAGGATGAGAGAGAGCAAGTGTACGACGTGATAGTGTGTCCCAAAGCTTGTCTACTTTTTTGTTACACTCTTAAAAGTATCTACTTTTCCTTCACAAAAAGAGTACATACTGTTAGGGCGTAGTATAAGTAGGCGAATTGAGACGCAGCAAATGACTCATTCTTGAATGAATCAGCCGTTTAAATGAATCGTTTGAATGAATGACTCAATGACTCACTCATTAAGATCGTCTGCCACCAATTACTGGCGGTTTAGTTCATGTTTAAAAGTCAAATTCATTTCTTATTTGTATTAAATTATTTAAAACAATCCCATAACATTATCAAATTTTTTGCGGTAAGTGATTTAATTTGATTGGTTACAAGCCTTATTGTGTCTTATTATTCTAATTGAATTTATTGATCAAAGTTAAGAATTTTAAATAAAAGATGAAGCAGACATTTAATAAGATTAGGGGGGGAAATGCCCCTAATATAAGGTAAAAATAAAATAGATAAAATATCCAAATTTAAATATGACTAAGCTGATAGATTATTGGTTCAGAAAAAAATCTATATTCACACCCACAGAAAAAAATCTATATTCACACCACAGAAAAAATCCTATTTTTTCAGACAAGTAACTGTTTTACTCGGACAGGTGAACGACCGATTTACAAGGATTTACACAATTTTTTTCTTTTTTAGAATTTGAAAGATAATCAAGATATCGTTCGATAGTGAGATCTCTGATTATAATCCTTGAAAACCACAAAAGTAGTGCTTGAAA
>CM038636.1:2507247-2627138 GCA_021554675.1 Leuciscus idus | reverse complement strand
CATGTCTAAATAAGTTCCGTAGAATTTACTGGCAAAAAATTACAGTATAATACTGTAAAGCAAATTACAGGTAATTGTTGTATGTGAAATACAGTAATTTGTAGTTTTTTTTACATTAAATTTGAAATAAGCTTGTAGTTTATTTTACAGCAATATTTTGTAATTTCACTAAAGAAGGTTCAGTAAAACGCTCCCGATGAAAGTCTGGACACTTGCAGAGAAGGAACAGACAAAAGAACATGTATACTGTAAAAAAAAAAAAAGTACTGTAGAATTTAAAGGAATTCACTGGCAATAAAGTCCTGTATAAATGTTGTTACTTGCTGTAAAATGTATTACAGTATAATACTGTAAAGCAATTTAGAGTTAATTGTTGTATGTGAAATACAATAATTTGTAGTTTTACAGTAACTTTGAAATCAAGCTTGTAGTTTATTTTACAGCAATATTTAGTAATTTCAGTAAGTACAGTATTTACCTGGCAAAAAATGTAAGGACACTGAAGCAGATGCTTGGAAGACTCTTTCATACAATTATGAAGTTTTCAAGCTTCAAAAAGGATGTAAAAGTATCATAAGAGCAGTCCATACAACTAGTAAGCTGTATTTCAGGTCTTCTGATGTCAAGTCATACTTTCTGCAAGAAACAGACCCATGTTTGGATCATTATTGGGGATCTGTCTTGTGTATTACAGACAGGTGTGTTTGATTTGGGTCAGTCACTGATAGAGAGACTTCATATACAGTCTTAATTTGTATATATTAAATTGTTTTTGGAAAGAAATTCAGCAAGGATGCATTAAATCGATCAAAAGTGACAGTAAAGACATTTATAATGTTACAAGATACCATTTCAAACAATTGCTGTTCTTAGGATCTATTCAAAGAATCCTGAAAAATAAAATGTGACAAACATGATCAGCAAAACTGTTTTCAACATTGATAATCAAAAGTTTGAGCATCAGATCATCATATTAGAATGATTTGTGAGGATCATGTGACACTGAAGACTGGAGTAATGATGCTGAAAAATTTGATCACAGGAATAAATTACACTTTACTATATAGTCACATTGAAAACAGCTGATTTAAAGTTCGTATCTCACAATATTACTATATTTTTAATCATATATATATATAAAAAAAATCAGACTTGGTGAGAAGAGACTTTTCAAAATCTTTCTTAAACCATATCACAAATGTCTCCAAGTTGCTTCAACTCAAAATGACTATGAACAAAATGAAAGTATTCGAGGGTTCAGGGTCCGATTGAGCTTAAAGTTTCAAATTCTTTTTAAAGTTTCCAAAGGCAAATTAATTGTTACACTTTAAACAAATGTTTAAAGATTCCAGTTTCATTCTGAAAGAAAAAGCATCACAACTAAAGCAGATTTAATGAAGTTGTGCTGGAGAATATTCAGAATCACTAGTGAATTAAATTGAGCTGCTGCCCTCTAGTGACCAACACGTGACAGCACTACTAATGTTCATAATGATGCACTCATAATACATTTCACTGCATATCAGAAAACATTGTTTTGTTAAAAATAATTTAAACTCCACACAACAATTATGAAAGCATCAACACCAAGTATTTATTTCAATAAGTATGTACACAAGGGAAAGAGCAAGAAACAATGCAAGCATATATAAAATAGTAATCTCATTTACATTTAATTGATAATGCATTAAAAATAATCTCAGCATTCGTCCATCAGTTGAGCTTCTCCATCAGGAGGAACATCCACAGCAGAGGATCCGCTCATAGCGCTCGCTGTAACTGTGGAGAGAGAGAGAGAGAGAGAGAGAGAGAGAGAGAGAGAGAGAGAGAGAGAGAGAGAGAGAGAGAGAGAGAGAGAGAGAGAGAGAGAGAGAGAGAGAGAGAGAGAGAGAGAGAGAGAGAGAGAGAGAGAGAGAGAGAGAGAGAGAGAGAGAGAGAGAGAGAGAGAGAGAGAGAGAGAGAGAGAGAGAGAGAGAGAGAGAGAGAGAGGAGAGAGAGAGAGAGAGAGAGAGAGAGAGAGAGAGAGAGAGAGAGAGAGAGAGAGAGAGAGAGAGAGAGAGGGTGAGACATCAGACCCGGATCATTCAGGACACCAGAATCAGGAGTGTGTTTCCCGTTACAGCGCCGTACCTCGCCGCTTCACCACTGCAGGGTATAGACCAGAGTCATGGAGTTTTAACCGTTAAATACTTTACATTGACTATATATTGACTGTAAGATGGCACAACTAAACGGTCTTAGTGTGATAACTACTTATCAATGCAACATGATCCAGAAGGGTGGGAACGAAGCACAAGAGAATTAACTGACAAATACATAAAAGATTATACCAAATTTAATTGGAAAATGGCATTTAAGACTTTAATACTTTTAAATGGCCTTAATTGGCTTTATGTACAGCTGCACTACTTCCTGAGCTTCAGCCAGCTCCTTTGTTTCCTGTCTGCCATTATTGGACAAACTGATTAATCCAGGTGTGTCTGATTGTTGTTGCTGTGACTACTGAGGTCAGGCACACCTGGATTAATCAGTTTGTCCAATAATGGCAGACAGGAAACAAAGGAGCTGCTGAAGTTCAGGAAGTAGTGCAGCTGTGCATAAAAACAAGTTTTACACTAAGACCCCGCGGACACCCTGTACTATAGTACACGGTTGAATACTCTAGTCACGACTGTTTCCTGAAACCGTACTGTCGCAAATTGGTCGTTCAACCACGTTGGTTAAAGTCCGCATGAAGCTAGAGCAGTGTTCCTGTGCTGTGAGCGCTAAGCTAGAGCAGTGTTCCTGTGCTGTGAGCGGCTGAAGCTAGAGCAGTGTTCCTGTGCTGTGAGCGGCTGAAGCTAGAGCAGTGTTCCTGCGCTGTGAGCGGCTGAAGCTAGAGCAGTGTTCCTGCGCGTGAGCGGCTGAAGCTAGAGCAGTGTTCCTGCGCTGTGAGCGGCTGAAGCTAGAGCAGTGTTCTGCGCCGTGAGCGGCTGAAGCTAGAGCAGTGTTCCTGCGCTGTGAGCGGCTGAAGCTAGAGCAGTGTTCCTGCGCCGTGAGCGGCTGAAGCTAGAGCAGTGTTCCTGCGCCGTGAGCGGCTGAAGCTAGAGCAGTGTTCCTGCGCCGTGAGCGGCTGAAGCTAGAGCAGTGTTCCTGCGCTGAGAGCGGCTGAAGCTAGAGCAGTGTTCCTGCGCTGTGAGCGGCTGAAGCTAGAGCAGTGTTCCTGCGCTGTGAGCGGCTGAAGCTAGAGCAGTGTTCCTGCGCCGTGAGCGGCTGAAGCTAGAGCAGTGTTCCTGCGCCGTGAGCGGCTGAAGCTAGAGCAGTGTTCCTGCGCCGTGAGCGGCTGAAGCTAGAGCAGTGTTCCTGCGCTGAGAGCGGCTGAAGCTAGAGCAGTGTTCCTGCGCCGTGAGCGGCTGAAGCTAGAGCAGTGTTCCTGCGCCGTGAGCGGCTGAAGCTAGAGCAGTGTTCCTGCGCTGTGAGCGGCTGAAGCTAGAGCAGTGTTGCTGCGCTGTGAGCGGCTGAAGCTAGAGCAGTGTTCGTGCGCTGTGAGTGGCTGAAGCTAGAGCAGTGTTCCTGCGCTGTGAGCGGCTGAAGCTAGAGCAGTGTTGCTGCGCTGTGAGCGGCTGAAGCTAGAGCAGTGTTCCTGCGCTGTGAGTGGCTGAAGCTAGAGCAGTGTTGCTGCGCTGTGAGCGGCTGAAGCTAGAGCAGTGTTCCTGCGCTGTGAGCGGCTGAAGCTAGAGCAGTGTTGCTGCGCTGTGAGCGGCTGAAGCTAGAGCAGTGTTCGTGCGCTGTGAGTGGCTGAAGCTAGAGCAGTGTTCCTGCGCCGAGAGCGGCTGAAGCTAGAGCAGTGTTCCTGCGCCGTGAGCGGCTGAAGCTAGAGCAGTGTTCCTGCGCCGTGAGCGGCTGAAGCTAGAGCAGTGTTCCTGCGCTGTGAGCGGCTGAAGCTAGAGCAGTGTTCCTGCGCTGTGAGCGGCTGAAGCTAGAGCAGTGTTCCTGCGCTGTGAGCGGCTGAAGCTAGAGCAGTGTTCCTGCGCTGTGAGCGGCTGAAGCTAGAGCAGTGTTCCTGCGCTGAGAGCGGCTGAAGCTAGAGCAGTGTTCCTGCGCTGTGAGTGGCTGAAGCTAGAGCAGTGTTCCTGCGCTGAGAGCGGCTGAAGCTAGAGCAGTGTTCCTGCGCTGTGAGCGGCTGAAGCTAGAGCAGTGTTCCTGCGCTGTGAGCGGCTGAAGCTAGAGCAGTGTTCCTGCGCTGTGAGCGGCTGAAGCTAGAGCAGTGTTCCTGCGCTGAGAGCGGCTGAAGCTAGAGCAGTGTTCCTGCGCTGTGAGCGGCTGAAGCTAGAGCAGTGTTCCTGCGCTGTGAGCGGCTGAAGCTATAGCAGTGTTCCTGCGCTGTGAGCGGCTGAAGCTATAGCAGTGTTCCTGCGCTGTGAGCGGCTGAAGCTAGAGCAGTGTTCGTGCGCTGTGAGCGGCTGAAGCTAGAGCAGTGTTCCTGCGCTGTGAGCGGCTGAAGCTATAGCAGTGTTCCTGCGCTGTGAGCGGCTGAAGCTATAGCAGTGTTCCTGCGCTGTGAGCGGCTGAAGCTAGAGCAGTGTTCCTGCGCTGAGAGCGGCTGAAGCTAGAGCAGTGTTCCTGCGCTGAGAGCGGCTGAAGCTAGAGCAGTGTTCGTGCGCTGTGAGTGGCTGAAGCTAGAGCAGTGTTGCTGCGCTGTGAGTGGCTGAAGCTAGAGCAGTGTTCGTGCGCTGTGAGTGGCTGAAGCTAGAGCAGTGTTCCTGCGCTGTGAGTGGCTGAAGCTAGAGCAGTGTTCCTGCGCTGTGAGCGGCTGAAGCTAGAGCAGTGTTCGTGCGCTGTGAGTGGCTGAAGCTAGAGCAGTGTTCCTGCGCTGTGAGCGGCTGAAGCTAGAGCAGTGTTCGTGCGCTGTGAGTGGCTGAAGCTAGAGCAGTGTTGCTGCGCTGTGAGCGGCTGAAGCTAGAGCAGTGTTGCTGCGCTGTGAGTGGCTGAAGCTAGAGCAGTGTTCCTGCGCTGTGAGTGGCTGAAGCTAGAGCAGTGTTCCTGCGCTGAGAGCGGCTGAAGCTAGAGCAGTGTTCCTGCGCTGTGAGTGGCTGAAGCTAGAGCAGTGTTCCTGCGCTGAGAGCGGCTGAAGCTAGAGCAGTGTTCGTGCGCTGTGAGCGGCTGAAGCTAGAGCAGTGTTCCTGCGCTGAGAGCGGCTGAAGCTAGAGCAGTGTTCGTGCGCTGTGAGTGGCTGAAGCTAGAGCAGTGTTCGTGCGCTGTGAGTGGCTGAAGCTAGAGCAGTGTTCCTGCGCTGAGAGCGGCTGAAGCTAGAGCAGTGTTCCTGCGCTGTGAGTGGCTGAAGCTAGAGCAGTGTTCCTGCGCTGAGAGCGGCTGAAGCTAGAGCAGTGTTCCTGCGCTGTGAGTGGCTGAAGCTAGAGCAGTGTTCCTGCGCTGAGAGCGGCTGAAGCTAGAGCAGTGTTCGTGCGCTGTGAGCGGCTGAAGCTAGAGCAGTGTTCCTGCGCTGAGAGCGGCTGAAGCTAGAGCAGTGTTCGTGCGCTGTGAGTGGCTGAAGCTAGAGCAGTGTTCGTGCGCTGTAACTCACTCAGTGACGGAGCACAAGGAGCAGGAGCGCTCGGAGCAGACGCTGCACTGCTGAACACACACGGGACACGCCGGACGCTCACACTGAGAACACGGCCTCCTCGAACCCGAGACCCGCTGACACACACAGCACGCTGACGGAGCCGCTGCACAACCTGAACACACACAACATCAGGTTAGCGGTGACGATAAGAGCACGACACTCACCAGTGATGAATACAGGCCTGGAACAAACCACAATCATTTAGACATGAGATTTTGTGAATGTATTATATTCTGAAGAATCTTTTCTTGCATGCATGTCCCACAGGAGTCTCACTTACACACACTGCATAAAATATAAAAAGAAAAAAGGAAAAGACAACATTTGCTTCAAGTACGCCAGGGATGGGCATTGACACAAATGTCACAATTTGATTCGATATTGATTAACTTGGGTGCTGTCAGGTACAGTACATGGCAAATTGTTATGAGATTGAGGTTTTAAATAAATGTTTGAATATACAAATAAGAAAAAAATGCAATACTTAAAACATGAAACTAAACCACCAGTAGGTGGCGGCAGGTGACCATCTTAATCAGCGAGTCATTCATACAAAAGATTCGTTCAAAACGCTGAATCATTCAGTAATAAAACATTTTCGTTGGTGAAATAGAACAAAAAGAGTTCATATTGTTTGCGTCTAAAATGCAAGTAGGCTAACTTAATATTAACTGGGCTACTTGTTTATTGAACTATAAATTCAATGTAACATTTTCAATCGTGATAATATTCAGCAAAACATCTCCCTTAGTTGTGTCATGTTAAACTAAATCATATGTTATAAATAAACTACTTTAATGTTTACCTCAGTACATTTCTTCTGTGAGTTTCTACATGTGTTGTTACACTCATTTGTTTTGATTTCTTCACGAATGCAAAGAGCCTCAACGTGACTGTTTCCAGAAATACACAGGCCACCCATTATCAATCGCTGTTTACATTGAATGTAATAAAAATCACAATCATTATTGCGTTTCCATGCTTCCCTGGTTATTTTTTTGTCACTGAAGTTAAGCTAGTTGTCCGGTCAGGCAAGCACAATTCTCTTTCCCCTTCAAAAAAAAAAAAAAAATCCTCTTGTTCTGAAAATTTAAGATATGAATATAAAGAGATCTTTTTTATAACAATTAACCACTCACAAAAAAAGGGAGCCGCTTTTACCAATATAATCATGATCGCAATTCAATGAACACGTTATTTTTAACATTATTTCTGTGCCTCAGCAGCGCAAACACAAATTTCATTTGATTGGTAACAGCTCTATATAGAGTCTTATTCTAATTGTTTTTATTGATTACATACAAGACATTCCATCAGTAAATGTGGATCTTTCAGATGAACTTAAGCAGTGCTGGTCTGGTCTTTATACTGACAGGATTGACCTCATATTGGGACATCCGCAAAAGCAAATTTTGAGATCCTTACACCGTCTGACCAAAAGCACTACTTTTAAAAGGAAATAAATAAAAAGCCAAATTTGATATTGTGGCTTTATATGTGATCATATACTTCCATGTTTCATTTGAACACTTTACCAAGATCAAGCTCAACTGGAGTTAGGAAGTGTTCATCCAGTGATTGTCATGTTTTTCAACATCAGAACGGCTTCATTCACGATAGAGGTGGGCGGAGCTATGAGGTTTGACTGACAGTTTGAGGATCCAATGGAACTATGAGGTTTTGTCACAAGCTCTAATAATTCTCATTGGTTAAATATTTGCAAAACCCACAGACAGATGTAAAGAGTGACCAATAATAACGATTTGTGTTAAAAAGACGATATTTTTAAGTTGAATTAATTTATAAAGTAATTGTCTTGCATAGCTTTAGCATTAAAGTGAATAATAACGTCTCCTCATTGTAATGGGTCCGGCGTGGATGTGTGATTATAGGCACCGGCCCAGAATGCCTGCGCATAAACCCCGGCCCTGAACATGTGATTATCAGCCGATGACTTCAGTCTCACACAGAACCTCACCTGGACCAGCGTCTGCTTTCTTCAGTCTCCCGTCGAGCCCGATGAGGGTCTGTCCCCTGAGGAGCGTCTGAGGTCCCGGAACCGGCTCCGGATCCGAACGCTTCTCCTCCCCGTCCGCCTTCCAGATGCGACCCATCACGGCTTGGGTCCCGTTGAACAGCAGGCTTTTGGTCTTTTCTAATTAACAATACAAAGTTGATACAGACAAATCAAGAAAACTTTCATAAAGATTAGGGATGCACAGATATGAAAAATTTGGCCGTTACCAATAACTGATCATTTAAATTTGAAAGCTGATAACCATCATAAAACACAATACAAAAACACAAGTCTCACCATTAAAATCCATGTCACAAGCACACAATGTTCTCATTTTATTATGTATTATTTTTTTATTATTAATCTTGACAAACTATAGCATTTGAAAGCTTACAATCTCTAGTTTTCATATTTGGTGACTGATTTTCAAAATAAATTGCAGAGGAGCCGTAATTTATCAATTTGCAACAAGAATATTTTCATATTCTTAAGGCGTGTTCAGACCTTTATTTTGAAATAGCAATGAACATGAAAAATCATGAAAGAACGGTAGAAACTTCCCATATTACTTCTGAATAGAATGTCTACTTCATAAATTGTATGAAAATGTTGGAAATAAATGATTCCGATCACTCAAACCACATGTGGAAATAGAGGTGCCGTTATATGGGCAGTAATGAGTCTGGTTGTCACCTAGTGGAAGCGTTCGGTACTGCGCCAAAACAAAATCTCATTTTTTGAGATATCAACCTAAAATTTGAAACACAACTTGTTCAGAGTTTTGAATGATTTTTTTTAGAGTTTTAGAGTCACCCAGGTTTTAAAAATATATATTTTATATAAAACATGAATAATTACATTTTTTACATTGTACATTTCCATAAGCTCAAACTTCTATAACTTTTTTTCTGTTTCACTTTCTTAATTTATTTCACTTCTACAAATATCTGCCAAATGTCTTCCTTAAAACAAGACCAATTGTACGTCTATACTCCAAAGCATTCTTTAATTACAACCATTTAAGTTCGAAATGTGCATGTTCATGTCTACTCTAAAAAAGGGTGAGCAATGTTTAACAATAACCTGCAGGTATGATGAATCATTTTATATAGTTCAGCAATATTCATATATAATATTGACTATAAACCATGTTAGACCTTTAAGAATCTGATGATATAACGTTACCTCACCAGCGATATATCATGTTTAAAAGGCAACTTTAATTACACGCAACGAGAGTAATAAAAACTGACCAATAATAAATCATAATTGTTTAAAAGGACATTAAACGCCACCTGGTTATAATTATCATTATTAATTAGCATCAATCACTAACGTTACAAGTAATAGTTCTGATTATACCGATTATAAAACATTCCAGTGACGTACTGTATTATGTTTCACTGTAATGCTGTTATAAGTGTGATACAGATGTTCATATCTCACCGTAAATCTCTTGTTTGTATTTGAGTCCAAAAACGCCAGAGTTATTGATCTCCTTCAGGCCGACATGAACTTTATACTGCGAGGAGAAGCTCTCGCTGAAGGGATAGGATCGCTTAGGCATTTTAAAAACGATAGGTTATAAAACACACCGATTAAAGAGGAGGAAAAGAAATAAACAAACTAAACAACAGAACTAATCACCAGCGCGAGCGTGAAGGAAAACAACACGCGTTCGCGCTTTAAGGATTCTGGTTCTTCTTCTTCGCGCGCTTCAGTGGCGCACAGACGCGGGCACGCGCTTAGCGCCCCCTGCCGGGGTTTAATATGTTGTTGTCTGTATGACCTCAATCGTTACTTTAGACTAGAGGGAGATTGTATAAAAATATATAAATTTTTTCAATAAAACAAATGATATATCATTTGTTTAGTTTACTTCTCATCTATACGTTTGTGCTGTGTTTTGGGGGATATTAAGTACTTTTTAACCTGTTTACGGCAAAATTCCTCAACTACACCATTAGCATACACATGAAATATTATATTCAAGAATCAACATCAGCTTGGCTTTAGGAGATGGAGAACTGAGAGATTTGAAATGTTGTAAAAGCGACAGAGATGATGGTGTTTTTATCATTTCTCTAACAGAGTTCACTGTAAAGCAGGATCTATTGTGAAGATCATATTCATCCGCTGAGCCGAAGCACAACCACAACAATATTCTTCCGCTAAATGCAGCAGTTCGGCGTTTGACCTCTAGAGGGCGAAAGGTAAATAGAGCACACACACACACACACCGCTGATTATATGACTCACCCTTTCCCTTATTCCTTTAGTGTTTGTTGTCCCGATTGGATCTTGACTGAAAACATTTCCACAGAGAGTTGTCCTGGGATTGTAAGGCACTACAGTTCGTCTGAGATCAGATCATCTTGGCATAGATGAGAAGAACAGTTTGTTTTCCACCCGATCTATTTCTGCCGCAGCTTATGTTCAGCCTAACCTAATTATATCTGACATCAGACAAAACGCTGGGAATGTTTCATACGCCAGAAGCCTATGAATAAATCTGCTAAATCAATTTGCCACATCTGTTTTAATGGAAAGATTTTTTTTTTTTTTAAAGAACTGCTTACTTTTATTCAGCATAAAATCAAATGACCCGCAATTTAATAAAGTAACACATATTAAACAGAGACTTCATATTTAATGGTATTACACACATAAACACACTCACAGACACGCGCACACACTCACTCTCTCTCTCACACACACACGCACCCACTTACATACCACACCCACGCACGCACACACACCCACACTCAGACACACGCACACACACACACACACACCATTCACACACAGCATACACACCACACACACACACACACACACTCACTGACACTCACACACACTCACAGACACGCGCACACACTCACTCTCTCTCTCACACACACACACACTTACACATACCACACCCACGCACGCACACACCCACACTCAGACACACGCACACACACACCATTCACACACAGCATACACACCATACACACACACACACACACACACACACACACACACACACACACACACACACACACACACACACACACACACACACTCAGACACACACACACTCAGACACACACACCATTCACACACAGCATACACACCATACACACACACACTCACTGACACTCACACACACACACACACACACACACACACACACACACACACACACACACACACACACTTACACATAGCCTACCCACCCACGCACACGCACACTCACACACACTGACACTCACACACACACACACTCAGTGCAGAAAATCAAATGCTTGGATCAATATACAACAAAAATGAGAAAAACAACAACAACAACAAAGCTCTTTGCACATTTTCAATTTATATGTCTCACATGGGAACTCAGGAAACAATACAGTGCAATTCTACAACACAACGAAATGCCACTTTGACAAACAGGGTCAATTTAATCCCAAAAAACTCAAAACTGCATTAGAGTCACTATCAAAGAAGGGTGTAAACGTGTGGTTATGACCAATAATCAGCCTGAGACCGACAGAAGATCATTATAATGCCAGGAACATATAAAACACCGTCTTCAGGAGAATCTTCACGTCTAGAACATCTGGATCATACATTCTCTGGACTTCCCGACACCAACCCACTTAACTGTGTTGAAGAGATTCAGACGTGAGTTCACAGAATGATGGATGATGAGGTTATACGGTGTGGGATTAATGACTTACTAGGAACACCGATGTGATTCTCCACGAAGCGGATGTAGTTCTGAGCTTTAGGAGGAAGATCGTTCCACTTCCGGGCCGCTGAAGTATCCGATTTCCATCCGGGAAAAGTCTCATATTCAACCTCCACCTTCTGCAGAACCTCCAAGTTAGCTAAAAGAGGACGAGAGAGAGAGAGAGAGAGAGAGAGAGAGAGAGAGAGAGAGAGAGCGAGCGAGAGAGACACACACACACACACACACAAACCAATTTCTGAACCAGTTCAATTACACAAACCATCTGAACAGCCAATGGACTTTAATGGCTAAAAGTGGTAAAGTTACGGCTGAACTGTGACTAGTTTTAGTTTCTTACTTCCCAACAGCGCTCGTAACACATCTACGGGATATCTAGTTAATTTTACCTGGGAAATGTGGGATTCTTTTGCCGTTGATCTTGTAAGCCACGCCCACTTTAATTTCATCCAAAACATCAAGGATGTCCAGTTTAGTCAGAGCGATGCTGAAGGAAGGCAGAAAACAAACATTCAATGAAGTTCTTTACATGACATTTTTTGTTGTTGCACATTTTATGCAAAATCCCTGTATTTATTTCTGGATCTCTCACTGGTCTACACAAGGTCAGGTGACACAAGGTCATGTGACAACAAAGTGTCATGCTACTGTTTCTTGTTACACCACAGACTGTAAAAAAAGATGGATGACGCCCCTTCACTCTCTTCCATTGGTGAAAAGTGAAGCCACCAAAATCCTAATATGGCGCTGACATCTTGCGCAGATTTGGGACCCGAATCTCTTACTCACACTTACACACACACACACACACACACACACACACACACTATCTCTCTCACACACACACTCACACTATCTCTCTCACACACACCCGCAGAAACCATAGTACAGTTTACTGCAGAACTGAAAACATCTTTGGAAAAAATGTATTTGAAGTTTAATTTGATTGTTTAGTTTCCATTGCGTCCCATTAGACTTCATGGAGAGGGCAGGGGTATGAGCTATACTGGGACCAGCCACCGGGGTGCAATCGAGACTCTGGGTTTATGAGATATACTGGGACCAGCCACCGGGGGGCGATCGAGACTCTAGGTTTATGAGATATACTGGGACCAGCCACCGGGGGGCGATCGAGACTCTGGGTTTATGAGATATACTGGGACCAGCCACCGGGGGGCGATCGAGACTCTGGGTTTATGAGATATACTGGGACCAGCCACCGGGGGGCGATCCAGATGCTGGGTTTATGAGCTATACTGGGACCAGCCACCGGGGGGCGATCGAGACTCTGGGTTTATGAGCTATACTGGGACCAGCCACCGGGGGGCGATCGAGACTCTGGGTTTATGAGATATACTGGGACCAGCCACCGGGGGGCGATCCAGATGCTGGGTTTATGAGCTATACTGGGACCAGCCACCGGGGTGCGATCGAGACTCTGGGTTTATGAGATATACTGGGACCAGCCACCGGGGGGAGATCGAGACGCTGGGTTTATGAGATATACTGGGAGCAGCCACCGGGGGGCGATCGAGATGCTTTGGCTTCACTTTTCAGCACTTTATGCAGCACCCTTGTGTTCCACACTATATCACATAACATTAAAAATAGTATTCAGTATAGTTCAGTATGTTACCGAACACACTCATACACAGACTGAGAGACTCACCCAGTGAATCCGTTGATCATATGAGCGTATTTGAGAATAACCAAGTCCAGCCAACCACAGCGTCTCTTTCTGCCTGTGGTCACGCCCACCTCATGACCTCGGGTCTGCAGAAGCTCACCTATGGCCTGACACAAACACAGGTCAGAGGTCATGCAGAGGTCATCACTAATCAGATCTCAGGTGTTGCTGAAGTCAGATGTTAATACAGGAGAAACATTTGAGACAAAGTTGATACTAAAAGTCACAATGAAATCAAAACAGACAATATATTTTTTATAGATTATTGCAGTATTAAATTCATGTTCCTCATTATCTTGAATCAGAATAACTTCCTCTTGCAGCATCTCTTCTCTTCTCTTCTCTGATGATGTGGGCGGGGCAACCTGTCACTCACATGAGATCAGCCAATAGCAAACCACAACCATCCAATCAATAGAGGGAATGCATTGACGTCACTGAGTGGCAGAAGGATCATGTGACACTGAAGACTGGAGTAATGATGCTGAAAATTCAGCTTTGATCACAGGAATAAATTACACTTTACTATATATTCACATAGAAAACAGCTGATTTACATTATAATAATATTTCACTATTTTTACTGTATTTTTGATCAAATAAACGCAGCCTTGATGAGCAGAAGAGACTCTTTCAGGAACATTTAAAACATCATAATTATTTTATACTTGTTTATCAGTGCAGAGAGAGAGACTCGTTACGGTTATGAACATGTTCTCAGAGCGTTGGGAAATATGACCTCTGGACCTGAAAGACACACAAAGCCTGAGTGTGTCTGACTCTAAGCTTTAGTCCACAGGTCCATATCAACACAGTGTTTATGAACTAATATTTTATTATCTCCGATCTGATTCTGGGAGCAGTTTTGGCTGATATCATCACCGATACCGGCATAATAATATTCTCACCACTGATATATATAGAGAACATCATTATACAGATCAGTGTATCTTACCAACAACAGTGTATTTTAAGTAGGCCTATAAAAATGATCATGAATTATCAACTCTTAATAGAGGGAATGCATCGACGTCGACTGAGTGACTGGATTTAACAGGAGAAACTGCGAAAACACCAGTAAAACAAACGATTATCAGTTTAAACTAAAGCTTGGACTCGATATAGTGTTCGTTACAGCTTACCAAAGATCCAGTGATCATGGATATTGACATGCAGTCAGTAATCGTGTTTCCAGACATTTATATGAGCCTGATTTCAACGTCTGGGAAATACATAAAGCAAATTTGCATGTGAACGCTTTATATAAATACAATATAGGTCTAAATCTGTGTGATCACTTATATCAAATGTTATATATATCATCATATCATCCAGCCCTAAAATTTGTGTAATTTTATGTCAGTGTTTATTTAAAAGCAGCCATGTCAGCAGCCATGTCACCCTGTAGCCCAAGACTGGTTGCCCACTGAAGCTAAGCAGGGCTGAGCCTGGTTAGTACCTGGATGGGAGACCTCCTGAGAAAACCAGGTTGCTGCTGGAAGAGGTGTTGGTGAGGCCAGCAGGGGGTGCTCACCCTGTGGTCTGTGTGGGTCCTAATGCCCCAGTATAGTGATGGGGACACTATACTGTCAAAGAGCACCGTCCTTCGGATGAGACGTTAAACTGAGGTCCTGACTCTCTGTGGTCATTAAAAATCCCAGGATGTCTTTCGAAAGAGTAGGGGTGTAACCCCGGCATCCTGGCCAAATTTGCCCAGTGGTCTGTCCATCATGGCCTCCTAATCATCCCCATACACTGATTGGCTTCATCACTGTCTCCTCTCCACCAGTAAGCTGTGTGTGGTGAGCGTTCTGGTGCAATATGGCTGCCGTCGCATCATCCAAGTGGATGCTGCACATTGGTGGTGGTTGAGGAGATTCCCCCTTCTATGTAAAGCGCTTTGAGTGCCGAGAAAAGCGCTATATAAAATGTAATGAATTATTATTATTATTATTATTAAAAACGTCCAATTATGCAGAATATACGATGATATATACAGGTCCTTCTCAATAAATTAGCATATTGTGATAAAGTTCATTATTTTCCCTAATGTAATGATAAAAATTAAACTTTCATATATTTTAGATTCATTGCACACCAACTGAAATATTTCAGGTCTTTTATTGTTTTAATACTGATGATTTTGGCATACAGCTCATGAAAACCCAAAATTCCTGTCTCAATAAATTAGCATATTTCATCCGACCAATAAAAGAAAAGTGTTTTTAATATAAAAAAAGTCAACCTTCAAATAATTATGCTCAGTTATGCACTCAATACTTGGTCGGGAATCCTTTTTGCAGAAATGACTGCTTCAATGCGGCGTGGCATGGCCGTAATCAGCCTGTGGCACTGCTGAGGTGTTATGGAGGCCCAGGATGCTTCGATAGCGGCCTTAAGCTCATCCAGAGTGTTGGGTCTTGCGTCTCTCAACTTTCTCTTCACAATATCCCACAGATCCTCTATGGGGTTCAGGTCAGAAGAGTTGGCAGGCCAATTGAGCACAGTAATACCATGGTCAGTAAACCATTTACCAGTGGTTTTGGCACTGTGAGCAGGTGCCAGGTCATGCTGAAGAATGAAATCTTCATCTCCATAAAGCTTTTCAGCAGATGGAAGCATGGAGTGCTCCAAAATCTCCTGATAGCTAGCTGCATTGACCCTGCCCTTGATAAAACACAGTGGACCAACACCAGCAGCTGACATGGCACCCCAGACATCACTGACTGTGGGAACTTGACACTGGACTTCAGGCATTTTGGCATTTCCTTCTCCCCAGTCTTCCTCCAGACTCTGGCACCTTGATTTGCGAATGACATGCAAAATTTGAGCAACCACTGAGCAACAGTCCAGTGCTGCTTCTCTGTAGCCCAGGTCAGGCGCTTCTGCCGCTGTTTCTGGTTCAAAAGTGGCTTGACCTGGGGAATGCGGCACCTGTAGCCCATTTCCTGCACACGCCTGTGCACGGTGGCTCTGGATGTTTCTACTCCAGACTCAGTCCACTGCTTCCGCAGGTCCCCCAAGGTCTGGAATCGGTCCTTCTCCACAATCTTCCTCATGGTCCGGTCACCTCTTCTCGTTGTGCAGCGTTTTTTGCCACACTTTTTCCTTCCCACAGACTTCCCACTGAGGTGCCTTGATACAGCACTCTGGGAACAGCCTATTCGTTCAGAAATTTCTTTCTGTGTCTTACCCTCTTGCTTGAGGGTGTCAATGATGGCCTTCTGGTCAGCAGTCTTACCCATGATTGCGGTTTTGAGTAATGAACCAGGCTGGGAGTTTTTAAAAGCCTCAGGAATCTTTTGCAGGTGTTTAGAGTTAATTCGTGAATTCAGATTGTTAGGTTAATAGCTCGTTTAGAGAACCTTTTCATGATATGCTAATTTATTGAGACAGGAATTTTGGGTTTTCATGAGCTGTATGCCAAAATCATCAGTATTAAAACAATAAAAGACCTGAAATATTTCAGTTGGTGTGCAATGAATCTAAAATATATGAAAGTTTAATTTTTATCATTACATTATGGAAAATAATGAACTTTATCACAATATGCTAATTTATTGAGAAGGACCTGTATTTAATTGATGAGTTGTCAATAAATAACAATACATTATATATGGTGTGATTTTACCACTAACTTCAGCATATTGACACCAAATAATAACTGCAAATCCAGCTTTCTCTGCCAGGATCCAGTTGTTTCTGTGAATCAAAGATCCATTTGCTTCTCTGTTCTGTATGTTTCGGCAGTCTGTGAAAATACACCTCAGATTTCTTGTCAAATTTATACAGTCAATCTCAAAGCTCTTTCCTGTTTTAGATGCGTTTTGTGTGTTTTACGCAGCATTCACGCTGAAAACCAATCCTGCCACTCAGTGTGTGAGTTCTGCCACTCAGTGTTTCTGCCACTCAGTGTGTGAGTTCTGCCACTCAGTGTTTCTGCCACTCAGTGTGTGAGTTCTGCCACTCAGTGTTTCTGCCACTCAGTGTGTGAGTTCTGCCACTCAGTGTTTTTGCCACTCAGTGTTTCTGCCACTCAGTGTGAGTTCTGCCACTCAGTGTTTCTGCCACTCAGTGTGTGAGTTCTGCCACTCAGTGTGTGAGTTCTGCCACTCAGTGTTTCTGCCACTCAGTGTGTGAGTTCTGCCACTCAGTGTGTGAGTTCTGCCACTCAGTGATCGACGGTGACGTCATGCGCATACACACTATGTAAGGGTTAATGCCCGACGAGGTGTCCATTGTCAGGACGGTTGCCTCCGCTGAAGTCCATTAATACCTGACAATGGACACCTGGAAGGGCATTAACCCGCTTATACCACGGTCACTTGCCAAATAACACATTTTTAAAACATTAGTTTATATTTTAATTAGTTTTACAATCGAAATCTAAAGTTTTTACAAACAGTAACTTGGTTTCCCTGGTTACGCCTGACGGAGATATTTATAGTCCGCTCAGCTTGTAGAAGCCTTCAGTTTACTGCCTGTTGCTATGGTTACTCACAGCTGATGTAGTCAGCGCATTCATTTATTCATTTCGAACGGTAAACAGTTTCACCAGAACTCCTTTACTAGGTGTCCTCTATCACTTTATAATGGACACCCTGCAGCCAATCAGAATCGAGTATTCACCCAATAATATTGTATCGTGAGTTCAGTATCGTGACGTATCAAATCGTGACATAAAGGTATCATTACACCCCTAGAAATTAATCAAATGTAAAACAACACTGCATAGTCTTCACTGTATAAATTAAATATAGATTAATCTAATAAATCTAATAAACAGCAGTGAGTGATTTTCTCTTTGTCTTTTGTTGTTTGATTATCATTAAAGGGATATTTCACCGCTGGAAAGATGAATTTGTATTTAAATTGGGTCATTTATGTAGAAGAAATGTGAAATTATTTTAGAAGTTGGTGCCTTCTAGACTGAGAAAAGCCAGTAGATTTATTTTTGGCTCATGTGGATGAAAGACAACAACTCCCAGAATGCACTTGCTTCGCTGCCCTACGAGGACACGCCCAAGCCACGCCTCCCGGTTACAGAGGGCAGTATCGGGAGAAATGATACAGCACAGCTAGGCTACTAGTCGACTCGAAACTGAAAAGACAGTGTTTTATGGTGAGATCCCCCTATGGGCGGGTTGAACACATGCGGGACGAGCCTCTGGACAAAAGAGCCTCTGATGATGCTAAATGACGATTTTAACGTCATCTGAGGTTTTTTTCCAGACACACAATACAGAAATCTCTGGTCTCAGGGGGACATGAGGGAGGGAAGCACGGTCACTCGACAATACTACCGGGTTTCTACTGATACAAAGCTTAATGCTAATCAGTGAAGTATCCCTTTAATGACACAGACGGCGGCAGGTTTATTAGGCTGCTGTCACTTTAAGACCGAATGCACGGATCTAATATACTGATACACACGCAACTTATCTCCCAATTGTTTATGTTTACTTAAGACATAACCAATGTTGTTTAAGCGAATACTCACCAAGCCGGGCATTTTGACATATCGTGAGTCCGAAGCTCACGGACAAAATCAAGCCCCGCCCTACATTTGTTAACTATAATAACAAGTTTCCAGTTTCAGTCCGACTCTTACATTGAGTTGTTCTGTGGGAAAGGCTCCTATCCCGACTCTAGTGGTGTAGGCCTTTGATACTCCATACACATCTCCGATGTTTGCGGGCGGAATGCCGAGGCCGGTGCACACGCCACCCACGGTGCAGTTGGACGATGTCACGAATGGGTACGTTCCTGGAAGGAAGGCAAACAACTGTTTAAAGAGGACCTATTTTGCTTTTTTAGTGTGTAATGTTGCAGTTTGAGCATGAAAAAGCTCCAGTTGTTCTCTATATCAGTGTCAGTGTTTCTGAACTCCCTGAAACGCCTCCATTGTAGTCTTGAGTTTCTTCCGGGAACGAACACATCACAATATTCCTCATTTACATAATTCATATGCAGAATAAAGGGGCGGGGCCTGGTTGAGTTAGTTAGTAGTAGTTAGTAGTAGGGGACTAGTCTGCACAGACTAGTCGACTTTAATGACGCTTTAAGCTTGACGGCGACTAGTTGCTGATCATGGCCTATAGAGGGCGTAAAGGGATAAGAAATCTTTGAAGTCCACTTCTGATTATACCATCTGGATGCTCAAAATATATTGTGAAAATGCACGTTATACACAGCTTATTGTACACGTGATTGAATCGCCATTCTAAACGCACACACATTGCACACGCAGATCGCGCACATTGCGCAGAAATGTATTGTCAACACTGTTCTGAGACTAATCAATAAAATAGCTTAGAAACTGAAAAGCTATATCATATATTTCTTAGTAACTAAAATCCATAGCTTTAATATAATTAGAGAGACGCTGCCAGGTAGAATTAGTTCACATGCAATTGTTCGCTCTCACACTAACGCAGTCATATAAATGTAATCTTTACTGTGCTACTTTATCTGTATCTGATTAAGAACGAGTTCAAATCTGTGAGAAATATAACGATCCAAAGACAAAAGAACAAGGCGACCCGCGTTCAGTCTCAGCTCGAAGTTCAGGCTTATTTGTTATTTGTTGACTCATTAATAACGTCATCAGCGACTCGACTTAAATCACATAAATGTCGACTTTAAAAAATCTGAAGTCGTTCAACCCCTAGTTAGTAGTGTGTTGAAACTGGCGGTTATGGTAAGGGGCGGGACATTTCCCAAAACACACTCGAAGCAATTGACCAATCACAACACACTGATCCAGCCGACCAATCAGAGCACAGTGTGCTTTTCAGAAGGAGGGGCTTCATAGAGACAGGAAGTAAACAGAGCGTTACTGACAGACTGGGAAGAGAGGAGCCGCAACAATGGAGAATATGAGGAAAATAATCAACATTCAAGCAGGAAAACCTGTTCTGGTAGAGAATAAAATCATATTAAATGTGACATCTTCCCAAGTCCCAAACACAAAGCGGCGCATGTTCTTACCAAAGTCAATGTCAAGGAGAGCAGCGTTCGCCCCCTCCACCAGGATTTTCTTCGGGGGTCCGTGAATTGCATCATACATGAAATAGACCCCGTCTCTGACCAGAGGTCGGATCCTCTCGGCGAAGTCCTGCAAGAGAGAGAGAGCGGATCAGAGACGCCGGCGTAACACACACCGCGAGCGTCTCCGGTTTAACTGACCTTTAGCTTCTTCAGCTCGCTCTCGACGTCCACTTTAAGGGTGGGATACATGGACTGGTACTGCAGCACAAGGTTCTTCACCCTTCAGGAGAACAGAACAGCTCAGATGATCGCTGATCACTGATATCACCTGCATTAGAAAGATCATTTACCTCGTAGAGAACTCGCTGAAGTCTGCCATCAGGTCACAGATGCGAAGCCCGGTGCGAGATGCTTTACAGGCGTACGTGGGTCCGATGCCTTTCTTAGTCGTTCCTATGCTGTGAACAAACATAAACTCGGTTACAATCAGCAGAAACACTATAAAACAACAACAACTATTAAAAACTGTTTATAGAGGTCAGAATGTTGATCATCAACCTCAAACCAACTTTTTTGAGTTTTTTTGCATTTATTTATTGATGTTTGTTGCACTTAGTATAAGAAAGCTTCACTATAAATACAATGTATTATCATTACTATTATTAATTCAATACATTTGCAATATTTGCAACCCTGTTACCAAACTACAGTACTGAATACGGTGTGAAACCCTGATTTGTACGATTTCGTTTTCTTCAAAAAATTAACAATAACTAAAGAAATTAAGTTAATCTAGAAAGTACATTTCGTTGTAACAAACTTTTATGTTGGCTTAACAAAGACCAAGAAGTTTAAAGTTTTATAAACTTACCTAGCATGTTTTATCATGACTTTAGCATGTCTTAGTATGTGTCTAGCATTATTTTACATTTATTAGCATATTTGTAGCATTTTATTTTGGCTTGACAAAGACTTGAAAGTTTTATAAACTTCCCCAGCATGTTTTATCATGTCGTTAGCATGTCTTAGTATGTGTCTAGCATTATTTTACATTTATTAGCATATTTGTAGCATGTTGCTAGTACGTTCAACACATTGTAAACATTAATTAGCATGCTGCCATCTTGTTTTAGTACATAGCTAGCATTAATTAACATGTTAATTGGCATGCTAAATAATGCTAGTAATGTGATAAAAACATGTTAGCAATGTTCTAATTCATGCTAGCATGTGTTCAAACATCTTAGCAAAATTTTAAATCATGCTATCTATGTACTAAAACATGCTAGCAGCATGCTAATTCATGCAAGCAACGTTAAAAATGCCAGCAAAATGCTTAATCATGCTAACAACATGTTAAAACATGCTAGCAACATGATAAAATATGCTAACAACATGCCAATTCATGCTAGTGATAGATACTTGGTGGATGAAGCTTTACTCTCTATTAGAGTTATTGTATAAAAGTTTTGAAGCCCTCGATGAAAGTCTATGGGATTTAGGCCTAACGTAGTTTTGATTTTCTAGCCTAGCCAACATAATAATAAAATGTACATGAAGTTATTAAAGCATATGTTTGATCAAGAAGCTGAGGTGAGACAGGCCAAAATCATTTTAAGGGAGGATTCGGACATTTGATTGATCTAAAATGACCTACTTTTGATACTAGGTTAGTTTTATGATGGATAATAGTTTATTTTATATCACTACAAAAAAGTATATGGAAAGTGCCTTGAACAGAATGGTTGTTGGTCCACCAGCGAGTTCAGCACCAAACCAGCACAAAACCATCAGCACAACTTACTTTTTTCCTTCCTGAGCTTGTCTCTGAACCTCCTGAAGTCCGTCCACGGCCTGATGAAAGTCAAATACTGACAGAAATACATGGAATCAGATGATCCTTTTCCATTATATGTATTTTCCACCATCACAGTATTCAATATATCTAAAAAAAAACACTATTATTTATAGTTATAAATGATATTACCAATGTGAGCCCGATCTGAGATGACCAGTCTTTTTTCCCATCCTTTCAGCCCTTATCATGTAAGAAAAAAACAAATTATTCCTGTGTGTGAATAGAATAAAGCCATGAATAATGAATGGAACTGATCTAGTAAACATTGTGTAAGTCTGGTCTGTTAACAGGTTAACTTTCATTGTCTTGTAGCATGTTGTTAACATGAATTAGCATACATCGCTAGCATGTTTTTACACATTGCTAGTATTATTTAACATTTTGCTAGAATGAATTAGCATGCTGCTAACATGTTGTTACACATTGCTAGCATGAATTAACATGTTGCTAGCATGTTTTAGTAACGGGACACTTTTTTATTGCCAGTTTTTAGCAATCATAATAAATTAGGTCATTCGAAAGATCAAACACTCAAAATTCAGCTTTGAAATCGGACATTGCATTTCCATGGAAACGGTACTTTAAAATCTTTTTGGTGATATCGACTTCAAATTTGGAACATAACTTGGTCAGACAAATAGCTTTGATTTTTTAGCAATTTTAGAGTCTATTTTTTTAATCAAATAAAAAATGTAGTACTATCAAAGCGATTAATCGCAATTAATCGTATCTAACATAAAGTTTACAATATATGTGTGTGTGTGTTTGTGTATATTTACAGTAGTCAACATTTGAAGTGGATCAAAAAAGTTCAAGAACAGCGATTGTTCAAAATTCATGTATAACTTTTGATGAAAGGTTTTGATCCACTTCAAATGTTCACTATTGTATATATACACACACACACACACACACACACACGCACACGCACAAACTTCTATAACTTGAAGCTGCTTTCACTTCTGCAATAATATGTGTCTCTCTTTTCTTTACCTTTCTTCTCATTCTTGTCAATCTCTTCGAATAATCCTGGAAGATGAATGACCACGCCATTCCCTGCGGATGAACACGCACCTTTACCTTTACAGAAACTACACAGCTTACACTTCATCATCTCTGAAGATATCAGATTCCATCTTATATGTGACCCTGGACCACAAAACCAGTCACAAAGGTCAGTTTTTTTAAATTGAGAGTTATGCATCATATAACGCTGAATAAATAATCTGTCCAGTGATGTGTGGTTTGTTAGGAAATGACAATATTTGGCGAGATACAACTATCAAATCTGGAATCTGAGGGTGCAAAAAAAGTCGAAACATTGAGAAAATCACCTTTAAAGTTGTTCATCTATGTTGGCGATTCTGCAGCATTCACTCACAATTTTTTTTTTATATATTTACAGTAGGAAATTCACAAAATATCTTCATGGAACATGATCTTTACTTAATATCCTAATGATTTTTGGCATAAAAGAAAAATCCATAATTTTGACCCATACAATGTATTGTTGGCTATTGCCACAAATAAACCCGTGCGACTCGAGACTGGAGACGTGATCCAGGGTCACATATATGTCAAGAGTAACATGATATTCTCGTTCTCACCGATGAATGATATACATTTGGTGCTGATTATTCCACTGGGGAGAAGATGGAAATCATATTCTTTCTCATCCACGACCACTGTGTGACCAGCGTTATTCCCTCCCTGTCAGGAAAACAGGAAAACCGTGCTGGGATTAAAGTCTGCTGTGAATCTTTTAACACATAAACTGAACACCAGCATCATCACACAGAGCGAAAGAAGTGATCAGAGTTATTAGATGAGAGAAATATATAGAAGGAGCACGAAAAAAACATTCACAATTCTCTATTCCAATGTCGATACAACAGCTAAAACTACTAGCCTAGCCTAACTACGGTATAATACTAGCCTAACTACGGTAACATTACTTACTAAAGACAAGTAAACAGTCAGTAATAAAATAAGTACAAATAATCAAATTGCAGGCAAAAGCACAAATAAATACAATATAACAAAAATACAAATTAAATAAATGTATTTACAAAAATAAATACATTTTATTTATTTGATTAAATAAAGTGCTTTTCAGGAAGATCTAATAGTAGTCCTCAGGTGCAGACATTTAATAAAGTAAGCAAATGTAAAATAACACTGCTTATACCATGGTCTGGGTGAATACTCGATTCTGATTGGCTGCAGGGTGTCCATTATAAAGTGATAGAGGACACCTAGTAAAGGAGTTCTGGTGAAACTGACTGTTTACCGTTCGAAATGAATAAATAAATGCGCTGGCTACATCAGCTGTGAGTAACCATAGCAACAGGCAGTAAACTGAAGGCTTCTACGAGCTGAGCGGACTATAAATATCTCCGGTTGCTAAATAAACCGTCAGGCGTAACCAGGGAAACCAAGTTATTGTTTGTAAAAACTTTAGATTTCGATTGTAAAACTTATTAAAATATTAACTAATGTTTTAAAAATGTGTTATTTGGCAAGTGACCATGGTATAAGCGGGTTAATGCCCTTCCAGGTGTCCATTGTCAGGTATTAATGGACACCTCGTCGGGCATTAACCCTTACATAGTCTTCACTGTATAAATTAAACATCCTTATTAATTAATCCTTATTAAATTTAAAAACGTTATTCAGTCGAGAGCGCTGAGTGATCGTCTCTCTGTCGTTTGTTGTTTGATTAACGTTAAATCACAGACAGCTGCAGGATTATTAGGCTGCTGTCCCTTTAAGAGCGAATGCACTGATCTAATATCCTGATACACACGTTTACTTTCTCAACTGTTTACGTTCACTTAAGACATAATCGACTATGTTTATTAGGATACTCGCTATTTTTTACATACTATAGTGTGAATTTGTCCGCTCGCGTGCAAGAAGACGTGAAAGAGAGCTCAGTTTAGTGTTCGCGCGCTTCTGAGACGCCGGCTTTCATGCTAATTTATCATTTTTATTCGCATTTATAAGCTATTATAAATTTAGCTATTGCCTTTTTACCAAAATCATTTTGTCAGATAAATACCTTTACCAAGTTTAGAGTTTTTGTCTTCGCTCATATTCACAATATTTAAAAAATATTGAATATTTTCTCATATTTCGATGGCTTAATCGAACTTGTATCCTCATTAAAAACAACATCACTTTTAGCCATATTGTATTAAAGGGACTTTTTACCGTAGGATTTTTACAGTTAAAAATACACACAAAAAAACTTTATGTTGTCTTTTGTCTTATATTTATGTTAACATTTGGTCGCTTCTCTCTTGTATTTGCACGAGTTCATCATAATGTGTTTGTATGACAGACATCATAATGTTGGCAGGTTGTCATGCACTGCATTATTATCTGTGGCAGTAAACAGAAACTCAACCTCATCAACAACTTAAAGGTTCTAGCTCCAGATTTACAATCGCGAGACCTGGAAATGCGACTCCAGGAGCTTCCAGACGGCCGGCTTGGCCTTTACTCAGACACACCGAGTCCAATGCCGAACACACACGCCTCGGGTCTGATCCTCTATCCGGAGTCGTGCCCTTCTCACATGTCCAGGAACGCCAGGAATGTGACCAGAGAGGAATTCTGGGACTGACATTCAGTGACTACAGACTCACAGTGGCATGAAAGAAAGACTGGACTGAACAGCCACGGATTGTTCAGAAAATACTTCATACTATATAATGCAATGTAATGTGATTAATAATGATAATGAGTCTGAGATTCTGACACTTCCACTCATTTTAAGATTAGATTTACACTGATTAGGGTTTGTCAACAGTTTGTCTCTGATTATGCAGGAACTAAACAAACTAAAGCCAAAACATTGTCAAAACATAAAGTCTTAACATTATCAAAGTAAAGACTCAAACACAAACAAGATATATGCATCACATCTCATGTTTATGAAAATACAACTGAACTGAGCATGTATAAAAATGTATAAGAAATATGTCTATTGGACAATATATATATATATATATATATATATATATGTCATTTTGTCAGATAAATACCTTAACCAAGTTTAGAGTTTTTTATTTTGTATTTTTAACTGTAAAAATCATACAGTAAAAAGTCCCTTTAATACAATATGTCTAAAAGTGATGTTGTTATATATAGATATATAATTTATTTCTGTCCAATAAACACATTTCTTATTTGTATACAAGCTCAGTTCAGTTTTAGGCTATTTATATGAACTTGAGATATGACATATTCAGCATATTCAGTTCAGTTAGAATATTGAATTTAACTAAAAAACACTAAAGTTTGCTATAATTATATTCTATATGAATTCATAATATTCCTGATAACTATATTAATTAGTTTATTAGGCTACACATTAAAGTATTTTTAGCATCGTGGTACCTATTAAATGTGTTATTGTTAATAACGACTTAAAATATTATTAAAAAACATATTGATTATATGTAATCAATTAAAATACATTTAGTAAAACCAATTTTATGTATAATTACATTAATAATCGTTCTATATTTCATACACAAAGTTACCGATGAAGTTGTGATTTGTGACTGAGTTTGTGTAGTATTACCTGACACCTGCACACGATGTCGGACTCGGTGGCCAGTAGATCCACCACTTTGCCTTTGCCTTCATCTCCCCACTGCGCGCCCAGAACCACCGACACTCTGTTCCCCGAGTCGTTTCTCGGCCGTTTCAAGGCGCCCGTCGGCGGGTTCGAGTAGCTCTTGTGGTCGTTCCCGGACCAGCCCTGAGACATGATGATGAGTCCTGAGGAACCAGTGTAATGACAGCTGTCGTCCGCGCGCTCAGCCGCTCATAGACGAGGAGCTGTTCGAATCAGGGAGTCGACTCCGATTCCCGACTCCTAATGTTGGAGTCCACTCCGATTCCCGACTCCTAATGTCTAAAAATGCCTAAAAAAAAGAGGCAACGTTTTGAAAATGTGTGTAAGCAGTTAAAAAAAAAAAAAAAAAAAAACCTGCTTCCAACTGCTTACACACATTTTCAAAACTGTGCCTCTTTTTTTCCAAAACTTTACACACAAATCCAAAAATTGCACACGCAAAATGCCAAAATGAAGCACTGCATTCAAAATATCACAAACATCTCAAAAGTAAACATTTGTCTTGCGTTGTAAACACCTTTGCCATATAATATTATATTTTGGATATATCATATACACACAGTTATTCAAAACCTAAAGCTCTTCTTTCTTGAGCTTCTATGAACATTTCTGTACAAGATTGAAAGTAATTGGCAGAGAGATGTTAACTAAAAAATTCACAGTAAACACGAAAGCAAGATTGAAACCAAACTTTATTTTTTTACTGTGAGCATTTGTGGTTGTGAATACAGTATTACACAGTTCGAACAACCTATAACTCGACCTTTGACCTTTTATAGGCCTATTCTAACGCCATGATTGGTTGGTGTTCAGTAAAGCAATGTGTATTTAGATATGATTTCAATTTAGGAAGCATTTTAAATTTCTTACTCCCACCATATCAAGTCCACTGTTGAGGAATTATGCGTTCAAACCTGCATTTACTGATTCTACTTTCACTTTAAGGGTCTGAAATGTTTTAAGGATTTTTATAAAGATGGGTTTTTTTTGTTCTTTCACAGATTTAATAAGCGAGTTCAGCCTCCCACCTTCACATCTTTTTAGGTATTTTCCAATTAGGAACTGTGTAAAATTTTTATTTCCTAATTTTCCACAACTTCCTCCTGAGCAGACATGGGACAGTCTTTTATGACTGAATTTTTCACAAAGATCTTTAATTTCAAAAGTCTATGGTACTATCCGGTCCTACGATGATCATTTAACCACTAGGACGAAGGAGGCATGGGAGGAAGAGTTGGGTCTGGCCTTTGATGTTGACTGGTGGGACTCTGTTTTAAACGGTATTCACAAAGCCTCAATCTGTGCCCACTTGACCTTAAAGGGATAGTTCACTTTGAAATTAATTTTTGGTATGTTTTAGCTTACCTCAAGGGCATCCAAGATGTAGGTGTCTTTTTTTCCGCAGTAGTTTCAATTTTTATATTTTTAGGTCAAACCGTTCTTGTCTGTCAGTCATATAATGCAGGTCGATGGTCACTGTCTCAAAACACAAGCACAGAGTCCAAATTAAAACAATTCCCCGTCGTCCAAATTAAACAATTCCCCATCGTAAGTACACATTGATGGCCTAAGACACGAAACGAGCGGTTTGTGTGAGAAAACAAACAGTATTTATATCGTTTTTAGCTCTTATACGCAGCCATGTCCGAGTGATCTGATCTGACGTGTACGCAGACTGGTGCATAGATATATACACACTAGATGTCGCCTTGTCTACGGCAGTTCATTGGAACGAATGTCTTTAAGGCGACATCTAGTGTGTATATATCTATGCACCAGTCTGCGCACACGTCAGATCAGATCACTTCGACATGGCTGCGTATAAGAGGTAAAAACGATATAAATACTGTTCGTTTTCTCACACAAACCGCTCGTTTCGTGTCTTAGGCCATCAATGTGTACTTACGATGGGGAATTGTTTAATTTGGACGACGGGGAATTGTTTTAATTTGGACTCTGTGCATGCTCTTTGAGACAGTGACCATCGACCTGCATTATATGACTGACAGACAAGAACGGTTTGACCTAAAAATATCAAAATTGAAACTACTGCGGAAAAAAAGACACCTACATCTTGGATGCCCTTGAGGTAAGCTAAAACATACCAAAAATTAATTTCAAAGTGAACTATCCCTTTAATACAATATATAGTAGTGTTCAGATGTCACTATTCTAAAACCCGACTATCACAAATTTTCCCTAATACAATTGATGTCTGTGACAGATGCTCTGGTTCGCCCTGTAATCTTGCACATATGTTTTTCTTCTACCCAACTCTAGGAAATATCTGGCAAACTTATTTTGACACCATGTCTAAAGTGCTCCTCAAGACCACTGATATCTCTCCACACGTAGCCATCTTTGGTACTCCTCAAGACCACTGATATCTCTCCACACGTAGCCATCTTTGGTACTCCTCAAGACCACTGATATCTCTCCACACGTAGCCATCTTTGGTACTCCTCAAGACCACTGATATCTCTCCACACGTAGCCATCTTTGGTACTCCTCAAGACCACTGATATCTCTCCACACGTAGCCATCTTTGGTACTCCTCAAGAGCATTGATATCTCTCCACACGTAGCCATCTTTGGTACTCCTCAAGACCACAGATATCTCTCCACACGTAGCCATCTTTGGTACTCCTCAAGACCACAGATATCTCTCCACACGTAGCCATCTTTGGTACTCCTCAAGAATACCACCGTTTCTCATCAGTGCAGCAGTAACAGTTAGAGGTCCTGGCTTTCACTTCCTTGATAGTGAGACGTCTTCTCCTTCTTAATTGGAAAGCAACAAATGCCCCGTCCAATACACTTTGGATCACTGATGTCATGTCCTTTCTAAAACTGGAAAAAATAAGATACTCTAAACAAGGTAATCTCGCCAAATTTTATAAGTGTCCGATGTCCAAACATAGACTGCAAAATAATAATACGAACACACCTCAAGTCTTAAAAAAAAATACAGAACTGGTAGTCGATTCCTGTCCTAGAGTCGATTCCGACACTAGGGCTATTGAGAGTCGAGGAATCGACTCTTTAGGAGTCGACTCCCCAATATCACGGCGCGGAATGGACGGGTTGAAGAGACAGAGCTCGATGCTTCAGATCCGGGCGGGACGAAACGGCTTGGAACTTGTTAGGTATTAATAATACTTCTCACATTCACTGCTGATGTTCAATTCAACATCTAGTAAAGTTTTCCTGCGTCATAACTCGGTGTAAACTGTCCAGAGCGCTGCAGAGTCGGCTCCCGTCATGTGACACACGTTACTTTCCTCACCGCTGGTTAGAATAAACCAATCGCATTCGATGATGATTACTGGACAGAGATCAGATGCTGCGTCCCAATTCGCATACTATCCGTCCTAAATAGTATTGGAAATTAGAATTAATGTCCCAAATCGTAGTATGTTGAAATGAGTACCAAAGATGGTCAATTTTTTCCGGTTAGAATACGAAGTGCTGCTAACGGCTAGATGAGATTCGATTAGAACTACAAACACGAATAAAAAGTGTTAAAAACTACAAACATGGCGGATGTGCGAGTCCGGCAGATAGAGATTGCTAAAGCAGATTTTTTTGTATGCTTGGGAGTTCATAGATTTAATTATACAAATTAAATTATATAATTGTACAATGTAAGCATGCACATGTCTCTTATAAGATATTTAAAAGCAACCCAAAGAGGATTCGTGTATCTGACTCAGAGCCCGTCTGTAGACAGTCGACGTTATGAAGCCACTACAATGAACTATTGATGGGTTTCTTTTAAGTTTAGCTTGAGCATGTGATAGGACATCAGCTGATAATGCTGGTTTCATGCAAGTAACCACATCATGAGCTGACAGATATCACTGAAATTGATATTTACATGATGAATATCTGTGTTTTGGTGTGCTTCATCACAACACGTCCAATGACGATCACGTTAGGTGAGTGGGCGGGGACGTAGGCGGAGCTTCACTGCGATATGACGTTTCTGGGATACGATAATAAAACTTTTGTAAACTAATGTAAATTCTATCAGTAGTAATTCTGTAAACAGAAAGAGAAGAGTTGAGAGCACGCCATCTGACTTTCAATCGTTTTATGTGTTCTTAACTGCTGAGTTTTGATTGGCTGACATGTCTTTGGGGGCGGGGTTTGGAAGGCATGTGATCAAGGGTGAAATTACAAAAAAAAATATTTAAATCGGAATGCATTTCAACAAATGTGAGCTTGAGTGTCAAATCAAAGAACAAGCCTCAAACACCGATTTTACATTTTATTTATAATTTAGATATTTTCTCCTTATACATGAAAATACATCCTGACATCAATATGAAAGTCACACTCAAAAAGATACCAAATAGTCCAGCTCAACCACTGCAAGCGTAAAATATAATCTTATCACTTCTGCGGAGATATATTAGCCTATTACAGAAATATTTTAGAATTGATATTATAAGAATGAACTAATACTTTATGCCAAACATATTCATAACATATAAAGGTTACATTCAGAGCAATATTTAGTGAACAGCAATTCATCTTAAAGGTTTCAGAAACACTGGGTTCATTTTTTTTTTTTTTCTCCAAAATGATCTGGTGTGTAAACAACGTTTTTTTGGAAGTATCATAAATGCATCTTACAGTGAGCAAATATTTAAAATAGTTTGGTCAAATCTAAAGATTTAGCATTTAAAAACACTTCAGGCCTTTAAAGTACGCCACACGTATGTTCCCGGAGCCAGCCGATCCGACGGGAGAACGGGATCACGGCGGGAACACGCTCAACTCTTCCTTCTCCCTCTGGTTCTCCTTTTCCTGGAGCTTCCTGAAATGTGTGGAGAAAATAGAGAACAAGTTTAAACGTTGAGCGCCAACATTAGGCCAGAAATGCAGAGAAAAATCAGCATTAAATTACAATGTATCAGCAAAAGAAACTTTAATAGCACCAAGATCTCTTAAGAAAAGGATTGAGTGATTATGGTCTGTTTACTGAAGGGGTTAATACACAAATACAAATGGAAACCAAAAATAAATTAGTTTGTTTTAGTTGTAACTAAAACTCCAAAAACAGTTTTCATATACATGTTTACTTGTGTGATATTCAGCAAAACAACACCTAAGCTCTTCTTAAACACTCCTATCCAGAAGACAATATTACATCTCGATTTTACACACTATTTGATGATCTTAGAGTCTTTATTCTGTCTTATTTCTAAACTATTTGCTCTGCTTATCCTTCCCACTTCACAGATTAAAACCCCAGTTTAGTCTCGATGGAAACCCTAAAACGCGTCGGGTTAAAGGTCACAGGTCGTGACCGCAGCGGTCAGATAAACTGAGCAGAACGCTCTAAATCTTCACATTCTTCTGCTGTCAATCATTTACTGTTCGTCAATAAACAATCATTTCGCTGTGATTCACACTTTCTTAACACTGCTATATTTAACCAATTACATAAATATACACTGAGATAATTAAGAGATGCATCAAATTGATCAAAAGTGACATTTATAATGTTACAAAAAATTCTATTTAAAATAAATGCTGTTCTTTTAGACTTTCTATTTATCAAAGAATCCTGAAAAACAAAATGTATGACGGTTTCCACAAAAATACTGTTTTCAACATTGAAAATTATAAATGTTTCTTGAGCATCAAATCATCATATTAGAATGATTTGTGAAGGATCATGTGACGGATCATGTGACACTGAAGACTGAAGTAATGATGCTGAAAATTCAGCTTTGATCACAGGAATAAATTACACTTTACTGTATATTCACATAGAAAACAGATGATTTACATTAGAATAATATTTCACTGTTTTTACTGTATTTTTGATCAAATAAACACAGCCTTGATGAGCAGAAGAGACTCTTTCAGGAACATTACATTTTACAAAATCCAAATTCTTGAAGGCTAGTGTAAATTATAATATATATATAAATAAAGTGCTGCTGCAGTTCACTGAACGGCCACCGGTGGCACTAAAAACAAGCGTTTCTGGATTCTACACACAGCCCCTTTAAAGACAACAGAGAGATCTTTGTTAACACAAAGGAATGGATTCAGTTTTGAGACAAAAACTGATTTATACAAGACAAACAAATGATTCTGTCGAGGACAAACCAGAGAAAGTTTATTTGAGGGGCGAAAGACGAGCCCTGAGAACACAGAGACTGAGGCGGATCCCCACGAGACAGATGTTAATGACAGCTGGAGGACGGGTCAGTAGAGAGGTCTGGTTAGAGGTCGACTCGGCGGGTTCAAGCAGAAGTCCTGCTCAGGTCTCCTACCTTACTGCAACACACAAGCCTTTTTAGAGCGTCCATTGCCTCTGTTACCCTCGACTTCAGAGAGTCAAAGAGAAAGAGACACGCTGAAGAAATGATTGACATTCACGTCGAGGCTTTACAGCACTAATGCCAGATACACACATCTGACTATATAAAGCAGAACACACACATTCAGCCAGAACGAGCGCTAATGAAACTCGTTTCAGGAATTGTCATTGGTTGACTTCTTTTAGAATGACAATTCAAAAACATGTCCAGAAAATGTCAGAGTCGTTTCAACCGAAAATCAAAAGCGTTTTTAAAACAATGATTCAGTTTTTCCATTGTGACATTATGCATTGACAATTTAGGTGAGAGGATCTTAAATGTCCTAAAATGTATTAAAATATATATTTTTCGCTTTTTTAAAATGTGGTCTGTTTATTTTTTATTTATTTATAATATATAATAAATGTAAAATTTATAATATAAAATGTATTATATACAATTTAAAAAAAGTGGAAAAAAATGACTAAATTCTACAAATATATAATACATTATAGTAAATATGAATAAACCAATTTTTTTATTAATATTTAAATGTATTTTTGAAATATTTCAATATAGTATGCTATTTGTACTGCTTTATGCTGATTGTAAATAACTAAAATATGCATAAAATATTAGATTTTTGAAAATTAATAGCCATTTTCTTTTGATCTTGGGCTGAAATGTGACCTGAACGTGTTTCCATGACATTCAAACAATTAGTAAAATATCTGGGATTGTGAACGGCAGGAAAATTTCAGAATTTTCCAGAAATATCCCAGCAGCTTGAGGTTAAACGTTAAAATATTATTAGTGCTGGGCAACGATTAATCACATACAAAATAAAAGTTTGTTTTTACATAATATATGTTTGTGTACTGTGTATAATTATTTTGTATATATAAATACACGCATATATTTAATAAATATTTGCATAATATATATATATATATATATATATATATAAAAAAATTCTTAAATGTATACATGCCTGCATGCTTTTATATACAAAATAATTATAGACAGTACACACACACACATATATTATGTAAAAACAAACTTTTATTTTGTATGCGATTAATCGTTGCCCAGCACTAAATATTATAAATGGTAACTGTAAATATTTTATTCATAAAGTAAGTATTTACGGTGTTTGCACACCAAATGTTTTAAAAACACATCGGACACTTGATCTTCAAGCAGCAGCGCTGAAACACACGAGCTTTATTACACACATTAATAGATTACCTTCATTACTGCTTTTTTTGTTTCTTTGGAAGAAATGTTTCTTATTTTCAGGATTCCGGTGGGCGGGGCCTACAGGAGGAGTGGGCGGGGCTTGTGGTGTCCCGTCTACATCATCATGCGTCTCGACACCGTTTCCCGACGACTGGTTACTCGACTGAAGCGGGTCGCCCACACATGTGTCTTTATTCTCATCGCATTCGCTGCTTGCTCTCGGGTCAGTATGAGCGTTAGTAGCGTTTAAAGGGTCAGTTGCATTTACTGGTGCAGAATCATCATCATCATCCTCATCATCCACACACCTGATGTTATTCGCATTATGGTTCAGATGTTGTGGATGTGTAAGGCTGGGTGAAGCGTCAGGCTGATGTACTGGGGTTTGTTCGTGAGCTGGTGTGTCCTCAGTTCTGGTGCTCAGTGGTGAATCAGGGACAATGGAGCTGATGGCAGTGATGATCTCAGGTGGCTGAAGCTCCTTCACGTCTGAAGGACGGCGCTCTGGTTCACCGTCACCCAGCGGAGAGGCTTCATCTCTGGGTTTGGTGCCGCAACTTTTGCCCGGATCTTCTGGAGTGGAGTCCAGGGTTTCGACCACAGACAATCCAGCTTCTTCTTCGACAGACCTTACACTTGCTGCTTCGGGAGGAGAAGAGATGGGTTTGTGGACTAGAGCATGGAGACGGCAGCATGAAGCACAGCAGCGTTTTGGCTCGGCTTACAAAAATATACAAAACTTTTTCTGCAGAGTACAACATAGTTCACATGCAGCGTACAGCTTGTGTTTGGGTAGTTGACATCAGTGTCCTGTGGTGGGACGCACTCAAAGCGTTTCCCCAACGAAAAAAAAAAAAAAAAAGGTAGGGCTGCATGATTTGGGGAAATAAAATACATCTAAATCAGGATTTTTATAAAAATTGTGATTTAAAATGCAATAATAAAAAAAATAAAAAATAAAAAAAAAATAAAAAAAAAAGAGTACCAGGCTTGCGGTGCTTGTTTGTGATTAGCAATATGACTCAAATAATAATAAATAAATGAAAATACAAAATAACTAATATTTGGCTGTAAAAATCAAGTACTTAAGAAAAAAAACGGAAGAATGATAATATAATGCTTATTTAACAGTACAAATGTAAAATTCCAATACAAATATTTGTCAATTTCTCCATTTTTTAACGCATTTTGACGGGAAAAAGGAAGGGTTTTAAAGGAGCCATATTGCGATTTTGTTTTATTTCGATTAATCATGCAGCCCTATAAAAATAAAAATAAAAAAAGGAATAACCTAAAAGAAATGACATTAATACTTCTTTTTGATTTTGCTTTAAAATGTTTGTGATTATATCAATATTACTGTAAAATAATAAATAATAAATATTACAATTGTAATATTTCACACACAAAAAACAAGACAACAAAAATTCATAGAAAAACTTATTTAAAAGTACAACTGAATTTCTTTACTTTCAAATGTTACACCGAACTTATTTTTGATGGAAAAACCGCAAGGTTATTAAGCACTTATTCATATTAGCAATTTCGTTCAAAAAAACCTGATTAAAATAATAATAAATAAATAAATAAATAAATAAATAAATGGTGAATTCATTTATATATAAGATTTAAATATAATATTTTCTTGAACATGCATATGTTGACCTAAACTTAATGTTGAAAAAACAAATGTCAACTACCCTTCTGCAGTTTACAGCTTGTATTTTACATTCCTTTACATGCATGTTTGTTAACAATGAAGCATTTAGTATCACTGGCATGTGATTGACAGCTGTAAACCACCAATCAGAAGCGAAGAAGAGAAGCAGCAAAGCCGATTGGCCGATTGACGTGAGGAATCGGGCTCGAATCCCAAAAGTCTAAACGTTCTGCTCACGCACCGACTCTATAAGTGACTGGACAAGCAAACACGCTTTTACTTTAAAGGGGTCACATGATGTTGTAATCATATGTCAGAAACTTGTATTAGTTTCAATTAAAACTTTTTGGACTGCGGTGAAAAGTTACAGTCTGTTCTCATCATTCAATAAACTCAGAAGATCGAGTCTTCCCCTTTAATCCACTCACTATAGACAGCAGCGCACAGGCCAGAAGAGGAACGAGCAGATGCGTTTGAGACTTTTGCATTGGAGCCGGTGGAGAGCCTGACGGGATCATGTTCTTACCGGACGGTCCCGTATCCCTATGCATTTCACTAGAAGGGGCACTTTCCGTTTCGCACCTGGTCTTTCTCAGATGGAAACCCTTTCGAATATCCGCCAGGAGATGATCGATGATGCAGCCGTCGTCCTGCGGCACAGGCCCTCTCCTGACTGCAGACAGAAACACCTTTGTTATGGTTGGGGGAACATATGGAAGCTCGTTTCCACCACAGAACAAAAACACGTAAAAAAAACACGTAAAAAAGGAATTATGACTCAATTGACGTTCGCAAAGACCCGCCCCCTTTAGTTACTGTTGCTATGTCCGACAAGCCACGCCTCTCTCACACACACACACACACAATGTTCTCACGCAGTGAAGAACACATCGCGGAGCAGAGAGACACTGACAACACACTGAGACAGGACACACCAGGGTCCTTTTGATATAACAAGGTCTCAACTTTGATCATTTTTTAAAGAAATTTAAACAATAAATACAGTTTTGTGTCTCTTTAATGTGTCGTGACAGATCGCTCAGTTAAAGCTGCTCGTGAACCGATCATCTCGTCCTTCTAGTTCATTTATAGCATCAAATAAACATGAACATCAGAAGGAATGTTGTTTTAACTGCGGAAAGACGTCAGTACACTCCGTTTCTCACGTTCAAATCCTCCAACGTTAATCTACTCACTCTCCTGACGGCTCTGTCGGACAAAAATGGTGAATTCGGCGGATGGTGGATTATGATTGGTCAGATCGCCTGTCAATCAAACTCCCTGTGAAGGGTCAATTTTCTTAGAATTTTCCCGACGTTTTTTTCTCCTCTTGGAATTCTGAGTTTATATCTCGCAATTCATTTTGTTTCCATCACATAGTAAGTACATTTTTGTAAAAAAACAAAAAACAAAAAAGGGTAATTTTTATATCTCAAACTTCCGACTATTTTCTCACAGTGGATTTTTTCTCTCTCTCAACTCTGAGAAAGTCACAAATAAATTACCTTTTTCTATTTTTTATTTCATGGTGGAAATATGTATCCACAAAAGCTTATTTATTAAAAGCTTTTTGGGGGGTTGCAAAGACTAGAAGTGAATGTATAACATCTGGTCCCATTACCGGGTTCTTGAACACCTGTATTCTTCCACCGCTGTGACTGAACACCACACTGAGTCTACAGCGTCACAGCACAGTAAATGATGTCTGGTCTGAACACCATGACATAATACAAACACAATAAATGGACATGCTTTGGTTAATTACATTAACGACTCACTTATCTTCCCATCTTCCCCTTTCTGTCTCTTGGAGTCGTCCTCCGCCAGCTGCTGCTTTCTTTTCTCGGCTTTGGCAGCTTGTTCTTTACGGATCTTGTTTTCCTACAGGAAGGAAGAGTTTAATTGGTGCTCAGGTAATTTCATGATGTCTGTGGCAGGAACAAGCCACTGAAGTCACAGACCTTTAAGGCTTTGAGGAAGAGTTGGCGGAAGGTCTTGAGGGTGCTGAAGAGTTCATCCAGCGAGAGCTGAACCACGTCTTCACAGAGATACTGAGCCAGGTCACCTTTCCTGCTGTCGATGTTGGTAAAGCGCTCCTCCAGAGCTTTACACGCCACCAGGTTCCTCTACAGAGACATCAGGAAAGAGCATGGATGACAGACTCTGCACATTCATATAGTTAGAAACAATAGCAAGTTATGATTTGTTGAATAGATGTCTTTTTAATTTATTTTTTATATTAAAATAAAAAGCAGTATATACAGTATTCACAATTTCATATTTTAATCTATTAAAGTCGCCCTGTGGTAAAAAAAAAATCAAGTGTTTGTTAAAGTTGTTTATATGTGTATGTGGTGTTTTTAATATGCTTTAAGACAAACCATGTGTAACTTCATAAGTCGACAGCATTGCTGAGTATTTTCTCCATAAAACTGCAGTGAACCAAAGACAGTCTAGAAAACACGCTTTGAAATCGCTGGTGTTTCTGACGTCACAAACATGTAGCCAATCCCGTCACTTGTGGGCCCCGCCTCCACTCACTCACTCAGAGATCCACTCGTTGACGATCACACGTTGACCTGATTGGTTACAAGGTAGTTTGTGACATCAGAAACACCAGCGATTTCAGAAAAGGAGAAAATACTCAGCAATGGTGTCGACTTATGAATTTACACATGGTTTGTCTTAAAGCATATTAAAAACACCACATACACATATAAACAACATTAAAAGCTGGATTTTCACCACAGGGGGACTTCAAATATGTCATTTTGATTACCAAAGATGAGTTTTAAGGGATAAAATTAACTGCAGTGGGACTATTTTATATATACTAATTTATTTAATATATTCCATAAACTGTAATATATTTAATATATTAAATTAAATAAGTAAGTGTTTCTACCTCAATAACCCCTAAAAACTGCTCCTTGACGTCCTCAACTGATGAAGACACCTTTTTTCCTGCATCTTTTAGTCTTTTTAGAAGATTATTTGTTTCTGCTTGAATCGACTCCAGATTTACGCTGAAAGAACAGACACACACACACACACAAAGCAGCAGTTGAGACTGAAATGACGGCGCTGATCTCGTGACACACACACACTCGGAGAACAACGGTTGTGTTACCCGGCCGCTTTCTCACAGGCCTCGATGTCTTCTGGAAGGTTCAGCAGCTCTGGGTGGTTTAACTCGGCTTCCTGGAAATCACAAGACGCAGAGATTCACCACAAAGCCCAGTGTGTGTGCGGAGCAGCAGTACAGGATGCCATTTAACAGGAATAATTCACCTCAAAATAAGGATCATTTACTTTGCTCTCGTCTCATTCCGACCTCAAAAGAGTTCATACTGCCAAGCTCAAACAAGGACACACACAAAGATCAAATCACACGGAATAAAAGATCTTGAGTCACAGGAACGGTTTATGGTGATTTGTCTTTTTTGGAGCTTGACAGTACAAGCATCCGGTCTCTTACTATCGAAATACAGGCTTTGAACAGAAACTCAAACATTATTTTTGGGTGAACCTACACTAAAATCACTAATATAAACCAATACCAAACTGAACATTATTACTGCGCTTGTGACAATCAGTGTTATTTATATTACAGCTGTAAAGCCATTTTTTAAAATCTAATTACATGATGTGCCATCAAATTTGGCTGAGAAATTACACCCCAAAAGATAATTTAAAGTCATTCATTCATTTAAAACTATACCTTTAATGGGTTTTTTAATATGATTTATTTTTATTTTATGAAATTATACTCTAAATTTTAAACTAAAACTGCCAGTAGGTGACAGTAAATATCTAAATGAGTAAGTCATTGAATCATTCATTCATTCAAACGGCTGATTCGCTTAGGAATGAAGTAAAAGGGTCTTTATGAATGAGTCATTGATTCGCTCAAAACGAGGATTGATTCAGAAGCGAAACATCGCTGTGCGCTGCTCTGGCTTTATAGGTTAAGTCTATAACAGACAATATTGTGTCTAAAATAACACCATATTAAATGTATTGAACTGCTGTGTAAAATAAACATCACATTTGCACGGAAACAGCACTCGTGTCATACTCCGTAACTATAGGCTCTATCACATGATATAAATACCAGACTAATCTTTGCCCTGATATCTTGAATTTTAAGGTCATTCTAACTGTATTCTATAGGCTTCAACTAATTAATTAAATTAACGCATTAAATGGACAGACCTTATTTATATACATATCTGCTGTACCTCCAGGATGTGATGCAAGAGGGTGATGCGACTCTTGTTTGCTTTGGTTTCAGTGAGTTTCAACAGGGAACTAATCTTGAATCCCTCAGCGTTTCCTGTGTGACTTCCCTGGCAAAATGGAAAAAAAAATATTCACAAAAATGAGGAACTAAGACACTAAATACAGAAAACAGGGAGTATCCAAGGTGATATGAGCATTACAGCCACAGACTCTGTTGCCCAGAGACACACAACATAGTCCAAGTTTACATTTCAATCAAAGGCTACAGATGCAGGCAATCACTGATGCATGACCTTCAGATTTAATGTACACATTTAATATTAATATAAACTGGGCAATAATAAATTCTATGAACATAAAACTCTTTAAAGTGCCCCATTATGCTATTTTTAATACTCCTAGTTTTGTTTTGGAGTCCCTACAACAGGTTCACATGCATCCAAGGTCAAAAACACTTTAATTTTCATAATCTCCACTGCAGCATCAGCTCTTTTCTCTCAGTGTCTGAAACGCTTCCATCAAGGATTCAGTCTCTCTAAGCTCCGCCTCTCTGAGAGCTGCTCTGCTCTGATTGGTCAGAAACCAAACGCTCATTATCATATCTGAATCTCAGCTCTTGATCACAGTGATACGAACAGTAACGATGGCGTGGGTTTTACCGTATCAATCTCAGTGGATTTGCTTTAAAATATAGCAGAAAACAGCGTCTTCTCGACATGAACAACACGAACCAAACTCTTCCAGTCTCAGATAAACGACAGTGTTTGAGGGCGGGGCTAAGAGATGCTGTTCAGCCAATCAAGACCAGAGGCTGGCATTATGCTAATTAGTTTCAGGCAGTTCAGAATCGATTCTTTCTTTTATGAGACAATAACTCAATATGCGGAGCTTTTACATTCACAAACAGCGCTATTACACGGGTATATTCGAAGATATATTTGAAAGCACAGGAAGGGCACTTTAATGGCATTTTTCTTACATAGTTGAGGAAGTTTCCAACATCAAGGATGAGCTTGCAGAAACTAGGCAGCAGTGAACTTTTCCTGAGACCTGCGGGACGACACACACTTCACATTTTAACCCTGTGTGCGCTTAGAAATACTGTAAACATTAAACAATGTGACAAACTTATTAACAAATGCATTTGATGATTGCAACATTTAGCATGAACATCTCATGTGTAAATATGATGCATGATGATCTCACTGAACGTTTCGGATCTCGAGATGTTAATACATTACCAATTATGAAACAAGTTCAATTCCGCTGTAAAGCAGCTTTACACAAGACAACACTCATTCAGATCAATTCAGTTTCTGCCAATGTTGTTTTAGTCAACGATGACGATAACGAAATGATTTCGTTGACGCATCTTTTTTTTTATGACGATAACACGACGATGACTAGCTAAAAATGGCTCTACGGTGACTAAAACATGACGAGACGTTTTCGAGTTTTCGTTGACGAGATGAGACGGAACGAAAATGATTATAAGTCTGACGTTCACAATGCATGTCATTTCTGCCTATTTTGCGTGAAATCTGTCTGTTTTGAGCTAAAAAAGTATCAGCAATGCTGCCGCTTCCTATCCTTGTTTTGGGTACGCCCACCACCCGGCTGCCGCCATGCCGCGCACCAGATTCCACACAACAACAACACACCTGCGGCTAGTCACTCGCCACACATCTTCGATATGAGGCGCCGGACTGGACAAAAGCGAAACGAACTGCGGAGCGAGCGACAGTGCGCGAGAGAGACCGAGTGTGTCTGCGTGCGAGAGAGACCGAGTGTGTCCGAGCATTAGTTTAGTGGGCTAATTGGTACAAAGTAATATATAATTATAACTTAGATTATAACATTAATTATTATTTAACTAATTATATAATAAAGCCACAATTGCCAAAGTAAGAATGTTTTTATTCCTGGCTTTTTTGGAGTAAAACAGTGATTCCACTGTTACCACTTTATCTGTGTGTAATGTTGTAGTAGCTCAAATTGAATTGAGTTACAACACTCGAATTGCAACACTTGCTACAACCTGTCAAACCTAAGCCCATTTCCAATACTTTTTAACCTAAATTCATTTGTTAAAGACTACGTACTTTCTTTTTTTTTTCTTTTTTTACTAAAATTGACTAAAACTTGACTAAAACCTTTGTGTTTTCGCCGACTAAAAACCTTTGTGTGTTTTTGTCGACTAAAACTATCAAGTTTATAAGTGACTAAAATGTGACTAAAACTAAAAAGCATTTTCGTCCAAAAGACTAAGACTAAGACTAAAAGGGCTGCCAAAAACAACACTGGTTTCTGCTCTGATCAAAAGATGCAATCAAATCAATAATATTACTGAATATTAATAGTCTACAGCCTTAATTTACTTAACGGTCTGCTGCATGTTCTGCTCCTAAATATCTTCAGCAGACGACACACACACACTCACTTTCACAGGCCGCCTCCACCAGCTCGACCTTCGGCTTCAGGATTTCGAGCACCGACAGCGTCTCCTCACACAGTAACATGCATTCAATCCTCAGCTGGTAACTGTGACGGTTACATAAAGACAAACTCAAGTCTCAATTAGAAACTAAAGTCAGTCAGAATAAATGTTTTAATTTGCTTGACAAAACCTTGACTGAAAGTTTGAAAACTGTATAAACTTCCTAGCATGTTTTAAACAATTTCAACACAGTTAGAAAAGAACTTCAGTTTGACGTGGTTGTGGCTTTAAAGCTCTGGGTCGGAGATACTGTTTAAATTCAGTCACAGAAGAATAATAAATCCTATCTAAGCTTATTAATCAAGCCAACATAGTAATAACTGCCTCATGCATAATACTGGAAGTGTGAACCTGAAACACTTCAGCATGTGGTGATTTTCATGCATCTTTACCAGGGTACAGCCAGCAGTAAGAGGTAAAAGCGGTCCACATTAGCCAGTTTGTCTGGATCTCCTTGAAAGGATTTTAAGTTGTCAATCTGGAGAAGTAGAAGATATAAAGTTAAAAATGCAAAACACTTAACTAACCATGACCAGAGTGGACTGCATATGTAAATTATGCAAATGAAGCTCAGAAGGGTTGTACTGTTAATTGATCATTAGATATATTAAAGTGCCCCTATTATGATATTACCTTCATGTAGTGTGTAAAAAAATAATTCATGTTGTGTGTCTCAAAATAAGAAGCGTCTCTTAGCTCCGCCCTCAAACACTGTAGTGTATCTGAGACTGGAAGAGTTTGGTTCGTGTTCATGTCGAGAAGACGCTGTTTTCTGCTGACAAAGCAAGTCCAAAAACGGTAAAACCGACGCCATCGTTACTGTTCGTATCACTGTGTGTCAAGAGCTGAGATTCAGATATGATAATGAGCGTTTGGTTTCTGACCAATCAAAGCAGAGCAGCTCCGAGAGAGGCGGAGCTTAGAGAGACTGAATCCTTGATGGAAGCGTTTCAGACACTGAGAGAAAAGAGTTGATGCTGCAGTGGAGATTATGAGGACAATAAAGTGTTTTTGATCTTGGATGCATGTGAACCTGAGGGCCAGTTGCATAAACATAGCCATTACGTTAAGACTGTGTCTTAAGAACTAGTATGACCAACTAGCAGTTAGTTAGGGGTAATCAGTCTTACTGTTCTGTATCAGTGTACATTTTTATGTAACTAACTTTAAAAAGTTATGAACAGTCTTGAAGAAAAAAAATTGGATGACTAACTTGTAAGACTAGTCTTAGCGGTTCATGCAACTCGCACTGTTGTAGGAGACTAACACAAAACTAGGAGTCTTAAAAATAGCATAATATGGGCACTTTAAACATTTCCAGTGGACAAAAAGACAGAAAACATAGATTGTGAGCCTTGTTTTCATTCGCATCAAGGTCTATGAATGTGAAATACTTGTGAATTGTCATTTCGATTGTGCATTTTATTGGGAAGTACCTCGTGTTTCTCCGGAAGCAGTTTCACGAGTTGTTTCAAAGACTCAACGTCAAATTTGGAACAATCTCCTTTCTGCAGCATCGCCACAAACTCTTCATAAGAGCTGTTTGGGAGGGAATCAAATCTCTTAAACGTCAAGCCACAATAATTTTAGAAACACACCAATGATGAGTCAGAAACATTCAATCTTACCACTTAAACTGCTTCAGAAATATATTCAGGTTCAGATTCTTCTTGGCGTCAATAAAGGAAATCTGAGAAACAGGAGAAGAAAAAAAAAAAAAAAGAAAAAAAAATTCATGAATGTTTTTCATGACATTAAAATTGACCCCTTTTGTTTAGTTCATGTTTCATCAGTGATGATTCAATCTAAAACAGGGATTCACAAACTTGCTCATCAGCCGAAACCATTTGAGCTGTTTTTATATTTTGGTTTTACATTTGTAAGGTTTAATTATTAGCTCTTCATCAACTCATGAACTGGAGCAAGGCGGCATTTATTTGATCGAAAATAAAGTAAAAATTGTGAAATATTATTCCAATGTAAATCAGCTGTTTTCTATGTGAATATACAGTAAAGTGTAACTTATTCCTGTGATCAAAGCTGAATTTTCAGCATCATTACTCCAGTCTTCAGTGTCACAAACGTGATACACTAACATTAAAAACATTTAGGCAAAGAAAGAAAGTTAGAAATCCAATACTCTTCTTAATAAGGACACATTAAATCGATCAAAAATCAAGTCAAGTCAAGTCAAGTTTAATTGTATAGCGCTTTTCACAATACAGATTGTATCAAAGCAGCTTCACAGTATTAAATTAAAATAATACAACAAAGTTTGTTTCAAGAGGAATTTATTGATTGATAAAATTAAATTAAATATCCCCAAAATATCCCCAACTGAGCAAGCCAAAGGCAACAGTGGCAAGGAACCGAAAAACTCCATCAAGTGACCTAATGGTGTCCTAAAACTCCATCAGGTGACCTAATGGAGAAAAAAAAACCTTGGGAGAACCCAGGCTCAGTCGGGGGCCAGTTCTCCTCTGGCATTTATGAGCTAGAGGCCGGATTGTAGTTTGAACTGTAGGATTATATGAATGCCTGGCTGAAGAGATGCGACTTTAATCTAGTTTTAAACTGGGAGAGCGAGTCTGAGCAACGAACAGTATCAGGAAGACTATTCCAGAGTTTTGGAGCCAAATGTGAAAATGCTCTCCCTCCTTTGGTGGTTCTGGATATCCTAGGTATGACCAAAAGCCTTGAATTTAGTGATCTTAAAGAGCGCGATGGATTATAGGGCGATAGAAGATCCGTTAAATAGACTGGAGCTAAGCCGTTTAGGGCTTTATAAGTCAGTAGCAATACCTTGTAATTAATACGGAACTTTATAGGTAACCAATGCAGTGATGATAAAATCGGTGTTATATGATCATATTTTCTTGATCTCGTAAGAACTCTAGCGGCGGCATTTTGGACTAACTGTAGCTTGTCTATTGAGGATGCAGGACAACCAGCTAATAAGGCATTACAGTAATCCAGTCTCGAGGTCATGAATGCATGAACTAACTTTTCTGCATCAGAAACTGATAGCATATTACGTAGCTTAGCAATGTTTCTAAGGTGGAAAAAGGCTGTTTTTGTAACATATGAAATATGATTTTCAAAAGACAGGTTGCAATCGAGTATAACACCCAGGTCTTTTACTGTAGAGGATAAAGTAACAGGACATCCTATGATGTTAAAGTTGTATTGTGCGAGGTTTTGTGGGCGGTTTTTTGAACCGATAAGTATTACCTCTGTCTTGTCTGGATTTAATAAAAGAAAATTACGCGTCATCCAATCTTTTATATCTTTAACACACTCTGTCAATTTGGAAAATTTAGCGTTTTCATCCGGCCGTGATGAAATATATATTTGAGTGTCATCAGCATAACAATGGAAACTAATTCCATGTTTCCTTATAACAGAGGGCCTAATACAGATCCCTGCGGCACTCCATAGTTTACTGGAGTTATGATCGATTTTTCTCCATTTAAATAGACAAAATGGTAGCGGTCAGATAGGTATGATTTGAACCAGCTTAATGCTTGTCCTTGAACACCAGTATAATTTTGTAGTCGATCTAAGAGTATTGTGTGATCTATAGTATCGAACGCAGCACTAAGATCAAGTAAAACTAGTATTGAGATACAGCCTTGGTCAGAAGCTAAAAGTAAATCATTTGTGATTTTAACGAGCGCAGTTTCAGTGCTATGATGCGGTCTGAATCCAGACTGAAACTTTTCATAGATATCATTTTGTTGCAAGAAAGAGCCCAGTTGAGCGGACACCACTTTTTCTAATATTTTAGACATAAATGGAAGATTTGAAATGGGTCTATAATTTGCTAGATTATTATGATCTAATTGTGGTTTCTTAATGAGAGGTTTTATAACTGCCAGTTTAAATGTTCTTGGAACATGACCTAAAGATAAAGACGAGTTAAAGTGACAGTAAAGACATTTATAAATGTTACAAAAGATTCCATTTCAAATAAATGCTGTTCTTTTGATCTTAATCATAAATGTTTAACATCAAATCATCATATTAGAATGATTTGTGAAGGATCATGTGACACTGAAGACTGGAGTAATGATGCTGAAAATTCAGCTTTGATCACAGGAATAAATTACACTTTACTGTATATTCACAGAAAACAGATGATTTACAATAATATTTCACAATTTTTACTGTATTTTTGATCAAATAAACAGCCTCGGTGAGCTGAAGAGACTTTCAAAAACATTTAAACAATTTGACTGCCAGTGAATGCATTTGGCAGGTGTTGTGACTTTTGAAATATTTCCCTCAGTTCCTGCATTCCCTGAAATTAACTCGTGACCTGCGCTCTACTATTGGGGCTTCAGCTGCGAGATGTATTTGTATTAAACGTCAAACCTCTTTTGGTTCTTTCTTGACAGGGCCGTCCGGGCTCTTGTCTTTGGGTTCAGCCACTGGCAGACAGAAGAGCTGCTCAATGCTGCTGTAGTTCGGCTCCAGGGGCGAGTCATTCGGGACGGACGCCCACATTGAAGGACCGTCTACTTCGAAGAACGAAAAACAAACACGCTCTCAGACATGTGCAAACTAGCTTCAGAAGTCCCATGTACAGACACGTCAACTGCATTGCACACAAAAGCATGGCGAGAGCTGACTGAAAGCATCAAGTCCAGGCTGATTTAATGGTGCTATACAAGAGGAAATGAATCACTGGACTTGATATTTGAAATATATTCAGAGTTTGCTGGAGGCATTTAAAGCATCTTAAGCAGAAATATAAACTCTCAAATAATCAGTACTTTTGGACAAACAGAAATTGTAAATAAACTAATGCTGTGAAACAATTAATTGCATCCAAAATAAAAGTTTGTGTTTACATAATATGTGTGTGTACTGTAATTATTTTGTGTATGCATGTATTTTATATATAAATAACATTTTCCTTAATGATACATGCATGTGCGTGTATTTATCAGGGTTTTTCCTGCATAGAGAATTATGAGGCGGCCGCCTCCGTCAAATTTCGGGCCGCCTCCGTCTGTCGACAAAAACTCAAGACGGAATCACATGATTAGATACCTCTTTTCCACCGACACGATTCCGCAGCGGGTTCACGGCCGGGTTCCATTCCATTCTCAAACCGTTCTGCGCATTTCGACTGCATCAGAATAAGCACGAGCCCGGCCCTGGCCCGAGACGCTCAAGCACAAGTCCGACAGCTCATCAGAATTATCAGCCCGAGTCCGACTCGAGTCCGTTTTTTTAATTATTATTATTACACAGCGGCAGCCTGCCCTATTTGCAGCCATTAAAATAGGTCAGTTTTGTTAGTTATGTTTCTTTTCATTTCTTTATCATGTTAATTTAGACAAATGTTTTGGAGCATTTTTTTTTTAAATGACGACCAAGCAGCCGAACCGACAGCGAGTATAGCCTACAACATGTTTGATCAATTTAGCCTCTCAAATCAACGCTAATAGGCTACTTTACTTGGCTACAATCCATAGATAGGCTATAAAACACTTCAAGCATATCACACAGACAGTTAATTTAACAAATGATTATTTATTAAACCACAGTGAGTAAAACAACTTTTTTTGAAATACTGAGGCAGGCTCAGGCTGCTCGAACCAGCGCTCGCAAACGAAAGGAGCAATAGCCTATCTAAACCAATTAAATAAAATAAACTTGCAGGTTATCTTACCTCAAAAATGCACGACAGAACATGGCCATTCTTTTTTCCAGTAGTTTCCAACAGTTAAACGAAAATAAAAGTCCAATCAAACGAAAAGCATCCGTAGTTTCCAACAGTTAAACGAAAATAAAGTCCAATGAAACGAAAAGTTAGAGCAGTCTTTTACAGAGCATCGTGGAGAAAAAGAATAGCATCCACAGTGTAGCCTAAGGTTTTAACCCAGTCCTCCTCTCTTCTATCACTCTTCCCGCTGCGTTTTAAGTTGGCCATCTGCGATTTTTTCTCTTAATATTCTCCATTATTTGCACATGAGGTGAATCGTGGGTCGCGCTGATGGGAAACCTGTGTGTGTGTGCGTGCGTGCGTATGTGTGTGTGTGTGTGTGTGTGCGTGCGTATGTGTGTGTGTGTGTGTGCGTGCGTGCATGAGACTGTCATGTCAGTCATATGTCACTGTGTAATTATAAGATTATGAAAGTTATGAGGTTATGAAATGTCTTATATGTTTGTTTTTCTATCGTCGTCGTCAGCTTCTCATATTTTTTTAATTAATGTCTAAAAATATAAAAAGAAGGATAACCCAAAAAAAGCCCGAGGCCCGGCCCGCATGTGAATTATGACGTGAGAATTGGCCCGAAGCCCGGCACTAGGGGCATAAATAAGTCAATAATAATAATATTGGCACGTCGGGCTCGGGCTGAAATGCAGGGCTTTAAGCACCTAAACGTGCTTGTCTCAAACGGAGCAAGGTCAATTTCTGCGAAAGCGCACGAGCCCCTGCCCCTCCCCCTTTTCAACATCACCTGTCAGTTATCACAACCTCCACAGACGCACGAAAGTCAAGAAGCACCTTCTCTGCAGCATCGAAGTGCCTTCACTTGTCACAGCCAGGTACCGATACTGTTTTTCTTAAGCTTCGGCTCTCAAACTAGTTAGGTTACTTAAAATATATCCATAGAGCCAGCCTGACTTAGGCAATAGCCGAAATTCTTCTGCCGTTTTTATAAAATAAGCTATCACAAGTAGCAGTCACGTAATTTACTAGTACTGTTTTGTAATTTCATGGCCCCCTATGAACTGTAAATAAAATCAAATTATCTGATTATTAAAATACCTAAAAATAAATAAATACATGCTTGTAAAAAGTTTTTTTTTTTTCACCTTCTAGTGGTCATTATACATAAAAAGATACACCAGATTAATGCATTTATCTTTAAAATGTACAAAATTTTCTTCCGGGGGGGCATGCCCCCCGACCCCCCTAGAGGTACCGAGCTATCGGATTTTGCCACCTCCGCCTCATTTTCAGCCAGGAAAAACCCTGTTTATATATACAAAATAATTATTCACAGAACACAAATGCATTACATAAACACGTTTCTGCTCATTTCTTCCGTGTTGACTACAGCCACATCAATCTCTATTATTATTACTAACTCGCAAACTGCTCCTTCTGCTCCTAAAGCAGCCCATTAAAAACCCATCAAACTGTGGTTAGTCACTTTACAGGTCTAATCTTGTCTAAATATGCTGTTATTGGCCAATATAAACTGCAAACTGGATCTTTAAACTTAATACTGACAACCAAAAGTCTGGCTAGCTCATGCATTCCAGTCAAACCCAGACCTGTTGGCATGCTGGTGGAGTCTCACCTGTGAGCGCTCTGGAGGTGAGTTTCTGCCAGTTGAGTTTCTTCATCCTGAGGGAGGGATGAGGGCCGCTCTTCACCGGTGCGCTGTAGTATTGACCAACCGGGTTAAACGTCTTCGCCACGATCACGTCGCTCATACCAGGAGGAGGAGGTGGAGGAGGCGGCGCACCCATTCCTGGCAGAGGAGGAGGCGGTGGTGGACCTGCAGAACCCATTCCTGGAAGAGGAGGCGGTGGAGGTGGCGCACCCATGCCAGGTAAAGGTGGAGGAGGTGGAGGACCTGCAGAACCCATGCCAGGTAAAGGTGGAGGAGGTGGAGGACCAGCAGAACCCATTCCTGGAAGAGGAGGCGGTGGAGGTGGAGGCATCATCTGTGATCCTGGTAAAGGAGGAGGTGGTGGTGGTGGTGGAGGAGGAGGAGTTGGAAACATCCCAAGTCCTGGTAAAGGTGGAGGTGGTGGAGGTCCTGTTTTGTGAGGCACTGCTGAGAGTGGAGGAGGTGATGGTGGAGGAGTAGATAAGCTCTTTGTGGGGGTGCGCTGTGGTTCTTGGTTGTTGGTTGATCTGCAAGAACATTCCGGTTTCTCGTTCCTCGCCTCAGTCTGAATGGCTTGATTCTTTCTCTTGTAACCGTTAACCTCAGATGAACCTTTGGGCGCTTCCTTCGCGAAGACGAGCCGCTGCAGAATCTTCTCACACGAATCCATCTCAGCTGAACAGAGAGAACAAGAAAACCTCGTCAGCACATCACTGGCCAATATCAAATCTCCAGACAAAACACGACAAAGACTTACAATAAATAAATAAATAAATAAATAAATAAATACATACATAAACGAGGAAATTAAGTAAACAAGCAAGTAAATATGCAAGTAAATAAATCAACTAAATGTATATGTAAATATATAGTATCGAAAATACATAATGCAAGTATAGATATAATTATAGATGTTCAAATAAGTAAATCTATATGTAAAATAAGCACATGAACAAGTAAATAACCAAGCAAGTAAATTAATATGTAAACAAGTAAATCTACAAATAAATATAAGTAAATAAGCAAATAAACAAGTATATGTTTATTACAAGTATATCAAGTTTGCGGACGACACTACGGTGATTGGTCTCATCAGCAACAACGATGAGACTGCCTATAGGGAGGAGATCAAGCACCTGGCCACATGGTGCACTGAAAATAACCAGCTCCTCAACACCACCAAAACGAAGGAGCTCATCGTGGACTTCAGGAAAGTGTCAAGAGGCACACACGACACCTTCCACATCAATGGAATGGCTGTTGAGCGTGTCTCCAGTTTCAAGTTCCTGGGGACCCACATCTCGGCGGACATGACCTGGACAACCAACACCTCCAGCCTGGTCAAGAAGGCTCACCAGCGCCTTTTCTTCCTGAGGACACTGAGGAAGAATCAGCTTTCCTCCACTATCCTGGTGAACTTCTATCGCTGTGCAATAGAAAGCATCCTGACCAACTGTGCTACAGTGTGGTATGGGAGCTGTTCTGTTGCAGAGCGCAAGGCACTGCAGCGGGTGGTGAAAACTGCCCAGCGCATCACTGGGACTCCACTACCTGCCATCGAGCACATCCAGAGGAAACGCTGTCTGCATCGAGCTCGCAGCATCCTTAAGGACTCCTCTCATCCAGCCCACAGACTGTTTTCTCTCCTGCCCTCCGGCAGGCGTTTCAGGTGCCTCCGGACCAGGACCAGCAGACTAAAGAACAGTTTTTTCCCCAGAGCTGTCTCTTTATTAAACTCTAACCCTCATTGATCCCACTCCCCTCATATACTGATTGACTCTCCTCTCCCTCCTCACACCTGCCTCCATTTAGTTATTTGCAATACTATAATGTTCATTTGCACTGCTGACTGTTATTATAGTAACAACTGTTTACATATGCATCTTGCACTACTACCTTGACTGGAAAATGCTCAATTTGCACTGCGACTGTTTATTTACAGTACCGACTGTTTACATATACATTTGCAATACCGTACTTTAACTGTAATATGCAATTACTTTCCACTGCACTTTCACTCGGATAGCTTCTGTCCAAACTTTATTTGCACTACTTTAAATCCATTGTTATACTGCTCATTTTAGCCTAACTTATACATATATCTATTTGTAAAATTCTGTTTATAGTAATAGCCATCTGTTTATTATGCTCACATTCTGTTTATAGTAACAGCCATCTGTATATATATTCATAGTACATATCTATCTGTAAAATTCTGTTTATAGTAACAGTCATCTGTATATTATATTCAGTACATATCTATCTGTAAAAATTCTGTTTATAGTAACAGTCATCTGTATATTATATTCAGTACATATCTATCTGTAAAAATTCTGTTTATAGTAACAGTCATCTGTATATTATATTCAGTACATATCTATCTGTAAATTCTGTTCACAGTAATAGTTATCTGTATATTATATTCATAGGACAAATCTATCTGTAAATTTTTGTTTATAATAGTATTCAACTCTATATTTATTCAGTACATATCCATGTTCTGCACTTATGCAGGGTTTATACAGAGATTCTTAAATTGAATTTACTACCTTTTTACCACCTATTTTACTACCATCACAATATTTTTACTACCAACACGGCTTCAAACTTCAACTGTAGCAGTGTTAACTGTTAAGTAAAGTGACAAGTAAAGACATGAAATATCTTTCCAAAATGAATTAATAACATATTTAATCACAATTTAATGAGGCAATTATAACTTAATTTCAATTCATGGAAGTTTAGTAAGGAAATAGGCCTGCACACGTAAGTTACCCTAATTGAAAACCATATAGACCAGGGGTGTCCAAACTTTTTTTAGTGAGGGCCAAATACAGAAAAATAAACAAAGGGCCGGGCCACACACTAGAGGTGACATATTGACACAATACTGTATTTTTACAACCTGGCTATAAAACGCTATAAATCCATCCATATTTTTTTCCAAAACGCTATAAATCCATCCATATTTTTTTTCAAAACGCTATTAATCCATCCAGATTTTTTTTCAAAACGCTATAAATCCATCCATATTTTTTTCCAAAACGCTATAAATCCATCCATATTTTTTTCCAAAACGCTATAAATCCATCCAGATTTTTTTCCAAAACGCTATTAATCCATCCATTTTTTTTTTTCAAAAGCTATAAATCCATATTTTTTCCCCAAAAATTCTCTTTTTAAAAAGTATTTTGTCTTTTATTTCGTGTTTGCATTTGAGGAAAAAAACATGTTATGTAGCCTAACCGTTCGTTCTCCATTAAGGATGCTTTTAAAACTTTCACAGAGACATCAAACAGAAAACACAAAGCCTCTCTTTGAAACGAATTTCGTTTTGTATTAATTTTATCTTAATTTTAATCCATGTTTCATTATTTTGTATAATCACAACACGTTCGGACATGAACCGAAACTCAGCTTATAGGTAGCCTAGGCTACTCGCCTCACAGACCTAAACAAATTAGAAATATCCTATATCTATTATCTACAGAAAGCTTGAAATTTCTACTTTTAAACAGAACCATTCAAAACTAAATAAAAGTAGGCTATAGGCTAATCCGTAAGAAATGCATTTTTCTCCGGCGCGTTCACTACTGCGAAGATCGCGAGTCAGTGTCAACTTCATCTTTGCAGCTGACACAGAAACACTTGTTTATTAATAAACAATTAAAATGTCATAATATTTTTTTTTTTACCGCGGGCCGAAGTTTGGACACCCATGATATAGACCCAGTTAGATGGGGCTTCGAAAATGTACTACCTCGTCAGATGACGTTTACTACTTTTTACTACTTTTTACTGGCCTTAAGTTGGCATAATTTAATTTACTACCTTTTACTACCTTTTACAACCCCGCGGAAACCCTGTTATGGAACCACTGTATATCCTGCACTTGCTGCTATTGCACTTCTGGTTAGACCTAAACTGCATTTCGTTGCCTTGTACCTGTACTTGTGTAATGACAATAAAGTTGAATCTAATCTAATCTAATCTAATATGTAAATAAGCAAGTAAATAAATGATCAAGTAAATGTAAATAAGTAAACAAATAAGCAAGTATTTAAATAATGAGTAAATAAAGTTAATAAGTAAATTAATATGTAGATAAGTAAATCTATAAGTAAATAAATAAGCAATTGAACAAGTAAATAAACAAGTTAAAACAATTGGCAAGTAAACATAAGTAAAAAAATTAAGTGTACGCATATGTAAATAAATATATAAGTAAATAAATAAAATAAGCAAATAACTTAGAGTTTATGTAAATAGGCAAGTAAATTAATATGTAAATAAGTAAATCTATAAATAAGCAAGAAAATAAGTGAATTATATTAAAAGTAAATAAATGAGCAAGTAAATGTAAATAAATATATAATTAAAATATAAACAAGTAAATGTATATGTAAGCAAGCAAGTTCCATTTAGTTTAAAAAGCTGTGATAACGACAGCCCATGACATCATTACAGCTGAGATAAATGACATTTCTGATCAAACCTAGAGACATGCCTCATATAAAACTGTGTGAACAAGTCACAGGCCAAACTCAAAGAGTGTCAATCAACAGGTCAGAGTTTCCTAACGGGATCATCACGTCATGTGACACTCACAGCTCTGAGCGATCAGTGTGGCTCGGTTCGCCAGTGACTCCAGCGCCTGCCAGATATCCACTCGCTCGGGACCCAGAAGCAGCAGCGCTTGTATTATAGACAACAGCTGAAGCGATGACGGGAAACTGCTCACCTGCACACACACACACACGTTACTGATCCAGGTGTGGCTTCCAGAGAAACCAGTGAGAATCACCATAACACACAGTGCTCACCTTATTAAAGAGAGATGTGAAGACTTCTTGATGGTTGCTCATATCGATTCCTCCATAAAGCCTCAGGAGCTCGTCCTCATCCTCAGCCATGGCCTCTTCAAACGCCTCGCACTGGATGATCAAGTCTTCATCGTCCTCTTCTCTAAAACACACACACACACACACACCATGCTATAACATTTCCACATGAGTTTTATTTCATGTTTAATTTCCTGTTGCACATTTAAATGAACTCACCTGAGCTTTGTCAGAAGGTGAAGTAGTTGTAATCCTGGTGAACAAAAATAAATGTAGTATCCATAAATAATGCTCACAAACATCTAAAGCTCTGTGTTGGAAAGCTCAGGCCTGAATTGTGTTAAAACACACACAAAAAAAGAGGCGGAGCTAATGTAATAAACAGGTGAACACAATTAAGGCTTGATCACTTCTGTTTGCTACTGCATACTATGCATACTATTTTTGCGGTATGCAATATGTATATCGTGCACAATAGGTAATATAATAAATGTAGCATACTACTATCCGAATTCATGGATATTACATGCCGTTTCACATGCTATTTTTAAATAAATAACAGGCAGCATTCAGTGTACACTGTGCAGTGAGTAGTACGCTAGTATTCTATAATATTAGGGTTATAGGGCTGTGTTCTAAAAAGCATTCTTCTATACTAATCATACTATTTTTTGCAGTATGCATTATGTATATCGTGCACAATAACTTGAACACCCAAAATGTGCAATATAATAAATGTAGCATACTACTGTCTGAATGCATGCTTGCTGTTTCACATACTATATTTAAGACATTTAGGCAGAATTCAGTGTACACTGTGCAGTTAGTATACTAGCATTCTATAATATTAGGGTTATAGGGTGGGTTCTAAATTGCATTCTTCTATACTAATCATATAGTTTTGCAGTATGCAATATCGTGCACAATAACTTGCACACCCAAAATGTGCAATATAATAAATGTAGCATACTACTGTCTGAATGCATGCTTGCTGTTTCACATGCTGTTTTTAATAAATAACAGGCAGCATTCAGTACAATGCACTCAGTGCAATAAGTAGTATGCTATAACATTAGGGTTATTGGGCTGTGTTATAAATAGCAATATTCTATACTACTCGTATTATATTTGCAGTATGCATTATGTACAGTATATCGTGCACAATAGGTCGCACACCAACACCTATTCAGTTGGTTGAAATGCTCAATATACAATAAGCAACAACAATTTTAACACACTTTACACGCTAAGCGATCCGACTGCAATTTAGATAAAAAAAACAAACAAACATTTATTTAACTCTAAATTAACATTAAATTAAATGTGACAATGTAGCATACTACTGTCTGAATGCATGCACATTATTACATGCTATTTTTTTAATAAATATTCAGTACACTGTGCAGTAAGTAGTATGCTAGTATTCAGTAATATTAGGGTTACAGGGCTGTGTCTAAATAGCATTCTCCTATACTACTCATACTTGTTCTGCAGTATGCAGTTAATAAAAGCCTCACAGTCTAATTTAAACATTTGTAGGGAACTGTAGAGAGTTTATACTGAAAAGTCTGTAGTATTTAGTGTAATGTACCGATAAACTCCTTGCGCATCTTGTCTCTTTGCCGCAGGTCGTCGTCGCTGAAGATCAGGGCGTTTATGACACTCAGAAGGGTCACCATGTAGGGCACGTTATCAGTGGCTCGTAGTTCGTTTATAATCACACTGAATCGATACTGCTGCATCTTCACAGACTGTCAGGGAAACACAATGCTGTCTCACATCACCGATAATGACATGCACACTTTACTTTTAGACATCTTAACTTTAAACCTCTGCTAAAGCTAACATCAGATGACCATGTCTCCTGGTGTTGAGATCAGTCCAGTCCTCTGAAGAGCGGATAATCCCGCGGCTCAAGGACAATAATAAATGATGCAACACGGTGCAAAGATATATGTGCTTACTGAGAATATTTTTGTCTTGTTTTCCAGCACAAATATCTTAACATTCTTAAATTAAGATACATTTACTTGAGAAGCAAAATGACAAGATAAATGATCAAAAATATAGTGAGTTTGTGCTTAAAACAAGAACAAATGTCCTCCAATGCGGTCAGAAAAATATACTTAATCCCATTCTGATCCCATTGGTAGATATTTTTTCTGGTTTTAAGTTTAAACTCACTTCATTTTAAGAATTTTTTCCAAAAACAAAACTAAATATCTCGTCATTTTGCTTCTCAAGTGAAAAAACCCAAAATAACAGTTTTCTGAGAATACAGAGAAGTAGTATTTTTGTCTTGTTTTCCAGCACAAATATCTAAACATTCTTAAATCAAGATACATTTTTACTGGAGGAGCAAAATAACTTGCAAATCTTGTTTTCTGAAGAAAAAAAAAGTATCAAAATGATTTATTTACTATCTTAAGAGTTCATGAATCTGCCAATGGGGTCAGAAAAATCAACAAGATTATGTTTCTGAGCCTGAAACGCTGGCAGATATCTTTTTCTTGTTTTATACACGAAGACTTCAGAAAACAACACTTAAAATCTTCCGTCACTTTGCTTCTCAAGTAAATGTAAACAAGGCAGAAAAACTGAGTTTTTTGCTAATTCTGAAGTGTATTTAAAGTAACACTGTACTGTTCCCCACACACTGATATGTGACCGTGGACCACAAAACCAGTCACATGGGTAAATTTTTTTGAAATTGAGATTTATACATCATATAAAGCTGAATAAATACTCTGTCCAGTGATGTATGGTTTGTTAGGATAGGACAATATTTGGCCGAGACACAACTATTGACAATCTGGAATCTGAGGGTGCAAAAAAATCGAAACATTGAGAAAATCTCCTTTAAAGTTGTTCATTTATGATCTCGATTGTGCAGCATCCACTCACACACATACATGTTTTATATATTTACGGTAGGAAATTTACAAAATATCCTCATGGAACATGATCTTTACTGAATATTCTCATGATTTTGGGCATAAAAGAAAAGTCAATAATGAATGTATTGTTGGATATTGCCACAAATAAACCCGTGCGACTCGTGACTTGTATTTTGATCCAGGGTCACATATTAAGTAATGAAATCTCATCACATAAGACACTTTTGAGCTGTAGGTCATCGCTCTCAGCCGACCCGAGACGCATGTCAACACCAGACACAACAAAAGACTCTTTCTGACCTGAGGGCCAGTTGCATAAACATAGCCATAATGCTAAGTACTAGCATGACCAACTAACTGTTAGTCAAGGGGCGACCAGTCTTACTTTTTAGTATCAAATTAGACCAAACTACGTTTATATGTAACTGACTTAAAACTGAATGAATGAAGACTAACGTTTAAGACTAGTCTTAGCAGTTTCTGCATCCGGCCCCTGATATCAAGCCTCAGTCTCACAGAAGATCATAATCCAGAGATGAACTTGCCTTGTAATGGTCCAGAGCGTCTAAAGCGAGCCGGTGTCCCTCGGGGGAGAACATGCTGAGGGCCGCCAGCAGCTCGAACACCTGCTTCTTCACCATGGTGTTGGACGTGTCTAAAGCTGCAGGGAAGGGGAAAAGAGACACTGAGTTTGTAGCTTCCTCCACCATCATCTTCTCCACGTTTGGGAAGTGTTAGCTGCTTATTTTTGGGGGATGTAACGTGAACTTTGCACTTCTGATGGATAAAAAAAACAGCCGAAGCATGTGATGGGTGTGAACGTTGAGCAACGCAGATACTGCTGTGTAGGAATGCATGTTTTCTGAATTGATCTTGACTGCTGGAGAGTCGCTCCACAGATTTAAAGGGTTAGTCACCCAAAAATGAAAACTCTGTCAGTGATTACTCTCCCTCATGTTGTTCAACCCCGTAAGATATTCGTTCATCTTCGGAACTCAAATGAAGATATTTAGCGCTTCTGGGTTGTACGTCAGAACGGAGGCTCACTATTGGCCAGCATCACACGCATCACACACATGACCAGCGTCGGCCAATAGTGAGCCTCCGTTCTGACGTACAACCCAGAAGCGCTGCGCTGTTACACTACGTGAACTCACTCAGAGAAACACAGGAGACAATGAAGAGTGGAATAAAGTCGTTATTTTTGTTTGTTTTTTGCGCACAGAAAGTATTCTCGTCGCTTGATAAACTTAAGGTTGAGCCACTGTAGTCACTTGGACTATTTTAACGATGTCTTTATTAACTTTTCTGGGATGGCAGATATCGATTACCTAGAAGCCTATGGAGGAGTGAGACAGCTCTCAGATTTACTCAGAAATATCTTAATTTGTGTGGAAGATGAACGAAAGTCTGACGGGGTTGAACAACATGAGGGAGAGTAATTACTGACAGAGTTTTCATTTTTGGATGAACTAACCCTTTAAATCCACAGCTCGACAGGTGGAGATGTTTAGCATGTGCATATGAGAAGAGTGAACATTCATGACATGAGGGTGAGTGAGAGAGTTCTGGGTGAATCAATCCTTTAATCTGTTCCTACATGTTCCTAACCCTCTATGGGACTAATTATGAAATCACAACTACAAAAAAAAGAAATGACTTAATATTTTATATATATTTAGGACTAAAATCCCTTTCCAAAATTAGTTTTCTACATCTGACCTTTGACCTTTTTTTAGGCTGTCATCATTTATAACTGACTCGCACACATTCAAAAGCATTTTCACTCTCTGAAAAGTTGGTGTTTAAAAAACATTAAAAAGCTTTATTAACATTTTCATCTTGTGCTACTATAGAGACGGAGCGACACGTTTCATAATCTGAAAACCAGGCCCACAATCCAAGCGTCTCCACTGACTTTGCATTGTGTGAAGCTCCCTCCTCGTCATCTCTGACTTTTTCTAAACCCAGAAATACGTTTTTATAAGCTGTCGACCCCAGAGAACGAGCGTTTAAGGAGACAAAAGTGGATACAGGCGATTGAGACAGAGCGCAATGTGTCATATTACTCTGAGAACTACATCCACTGGAGGGGAGATAGCTTAGCTTACAGAAATATAATATATAAATCTGACATTTGGATATTTGACTTACCAGTCACAAAATGTTTACTGCACACGTAGTGTATTTTTCAGTGCATACCGAGTGTCAGGATCCCACGATTTACCCATTCCTCCAGCTGATGCTTCACGTCTCATCGCCTGTATCCACTTCTGTGTTCTTTAACACTCGTTTTTTTATTCGGATTTCACTTAATTCTAATCTTATTGATGGATAGATGTACTTTTATCATGGATAGATGCACTTTAATGATGATAGATGCACTTTTATGCCATATACACCTAGGATGGCTTCAGGGTGAGTAGGCTACATCATGGGCTAATTTAAATTTTTGGGTGAACTATCCCTTTAACTAAGGTAGTTAACTAATGAACCTTTTTGTAAAGTGTTGCCAGAATGCATTTATGGAGGGTTTCTAAGACTAAGACAGTGAGAGTGGCTCTATATACCCTGAGACAGCTTGCGCACGTATCCCTCATTATCCACGATGAAGTGAATCCCAGCGGACGAGTTCATGACGGCCTTCACACAGCTGACACACGTGAGCTGCAGAAGAGCATCTGCGATCCGAGAGCATCCGCGACCCGACAGCCGGTCCAGCGCCTCCAGAAGCAGGTCAAGGCCCGAGAGCTCCAGGAACTGACCCATCCAGGCCTGGTCACTCTTCTCCAGACGCTTCTTCAGGCCGGAGTAGTTGACCACGCTGGGAACCTGCAGGAGACGAATGCACAGCTCGGCCTCAGCGTTCTCCAGGTTCGCCTCCTGAGAGCCGTCCGAGTCCTGAGACGAGCCCAGTCGACCTCTCACAGCCATCCACTTCTTCTGCACGCCGTCAGACTTCACAGACATGATGAAGATGATGATGACAGAGGAAGGTGCTGAGAAGACAAAAAGCAGAGAAAACAATTAGACAGACAATAACAAGAATACTTCCATCTAGATGCACACAGAAACTCAAAGCTCTTCATGACAGACCACCAAAATAAAAGATCAGCTCAACTATTATAAATGATGACGGAAATATTGTATAGTATTGTATAGCACAAAGTACATCTAAAAGTAATAATAATAATAATACAATTTATTAAAACATTACATTTATTTATTTACTATTATTATTAAATAAGGTGATGAGCAACAGAACTTGCATAATGTAGGCTATGTATTAAAGGTTGATTCTCCAACTACAGGCACTTTTGTGTCCTTGGCCTTTTTTGTAAATAAATAAACAAATAAATGCACAAATAAATTGTCCTTATGAAGTTCATGCTCCAACATCCCAGTAACCACCAAATCTTGCCCCTGTTTTCTTTTAAAAATGTTTTTGCAAGGCTGTTTATTAGCAGATTTGGCAGTTTTATGCTTGTCCCCAACCCAGACTGGCCCTCTTTGAATGTTAAACAATTATATTAAAGGATCGATTTAAAAATATTTTTTAACATGTTTGTCTTAAGGACAAATAAAATAATATCATACCATCGAAATTCCATATGTATATCACAATTTTAAACTGTTTTTGGAATAAAATGTCTGTCTCCAGGTTTTCTGTCATTTCCACCTCCCTCAACAAAATCCACTTTAATAGATCCACCTTAAATATTTTATTTACTTGGTAATAATGGAAATAATAGTGAAAAGGACATATTAGTTGAAGAATAACCAACGATGTGGATCTAAATGTATTTTAAATCAAGTAGTAATAGTTCATTACTTACAATATATGTGTGAGTGACTTATAATAAACATAGACCTGAGCAAAAATGAAATGCTGTAGACAAAAATCCCAACTCGTAGCAACACGTGGCATTTAGCAACTTTAATTAAAAATGCATTAAGTTCATGAATCTTTTTTCAGGACATTTTTATATCTTGGTTTTATGATATTCCTTATAATAAGAATTGATTAAAACATTAATAATAATAATAATAATAGATTAAAACATTACATTAATAATAATAATACAATTTATTAAAACATTACATTTATTTATTATTTTGAAATAAAGTGCTGAGCAACAAAACCTGCATAATATACACTACCAGTCAAAAGTTTTGGATCGGTATGATTTTTAATGTTTTTAAAATAAGTCTCTTCTGCTCACCAAGACTGTATTTATATGATAAAAAAAATAAAAAAAAAATAAAAAAAAAACAGTAATATTGTTAAATAGTTAATTGGGGAATTCAGGCTCCGTTTCCACAGCGACCGGTTCAGGTGTAACTACTACAAGGTGACAGTTAGCTGTCGAACCCAGAATCTCAAGGATCCATACAGGTTACAGAGAGCCAAATTCTTCAATAGAGACAGAGCGTATTTAGGCCACGCCCACACCCAGGGGGGAAACAAACCAACCGTCTCCATTGACTTTGCATTGCGAGAGGCTGCCTCCTTGTCATTCCTTGCTTCTAACAAAAGACAGAAAAATGCCTAAAAGCTGCTGTGTGACAAGGTGTACAGCAAATAAGCTAAAAAACCCAGAAATAAGTTTTTATTAGCTCTCGACCCCAAAAAACGAGTGCTTAGGACATAAAAGTGGATCCAGGCAGTTGAGACAGAGCGTCACGTGTCTCATTACTCTGAGAACTAACGTACGCCTGCTGGAGGAGACCGTAATCGGCAACACAGGATAGTTTATCTTACAGAAATATAATATATAAAACTGACATTTGGATATTTGGCTCACCAGTTACTAAATGTTTAACTTACTGCACACGTAGTGTATTTTTAGTGCATACTGAGTGTCAGGATCCCACAATTTACCCATTCGTTCCAGCCTGTATCCACTTTTATGTCCTCAAACGCTCGTTTTTTGGGGTCGACAGCTTATGAAAACTTATTTCTGGGTTTCTTAGCTTGTTTGCTGTACACCTTGTCACATAGCAGCTTTTAGGCATTATTCTGTCTTTTCTTAGAAGCAAGAAATGACAAGGAGGCAGCCTCTCGCAATGCAAAGTCAATGGAGACGGTTGGTTTGTTTTCCCCCTTGGTGGGCGTGGTCTTCAGATTATGATGCGTTGCGCTCTGTCTCTATGGAGCGTCTGGTAATTTGTCTGAGGTGTGTGATTATTGAAATAAAATGTGGAAAAATAACATACTTTTTTTTCATAGGCCGAAAAACATATGCCGCTCATCAATGTCAGTTCCAAATAGTGGACCAATCAGAAGAGCCCGGAGGCGGGGCAAGCGTTGCAAGACTTGTTAAAGCCCAATTTATACTTCTGCGTCGAACTTAAGCCGTAGCTACGTCGTAGGCTGTGTGTAGCGCGCGTACCCTTCGGCGTACCCTGACGTGCACCTCTCCAAAAATTTAACAACGCGTCAACTCTACGCGGACGCAAGCGCTGTGATTGGTCTGCTAGGACCGCTCCCTCGGGTTTCATATGCTCCCTCTGCGTGCCTGAACGCGGACAACGACGCAGAAGTAGCTATAAATGAAAACCAACGCGTTGCCTACAGCGTAGAGGCTCCGGCGTAGGTCCGACGCAGAAGTATAAATCAGCCTTTACAGTAGCGTGGCGCTTTAAGAGCGCGTCTCGAGACCCTCGAGTTCTGCGCGGCGCTTTACAAAAGTCATTTAAACCGTTCCTGAGCGGCACGTCTTGCGTTTTTAGACGCAAAGATGCGTTCTGTGTGAACGGCCCAGTTTAATACCTGAGAAAGACGAGAGTTAGCGACTGCTTAAAAGATCCTTTGTTGTCTTTTAATAAACATTGTGCTTCCGAGACGAGTCATTGAGACACTTTGAATCACAGTATTCATAAATACGTTGAAATAAATCTAATACATACAGATACTTAGATCAAATCACAACGAGTAAATAAATAAATCAAGACTGAACTCAGGTAAGTGTAGGCCTAACGTTACACGAATGGACTTCTCTGACAGAAGCATCTTAAAATTATTCATACAAATAATTTAAACAAAATTTGGGATATTGAAACATGTAAATTACATTTTGATGTAAATTTAATGAATGAAACAAACCTTAGCAGTAAATAAGAGAGAAGAGTTAGCGGTTATATCCTCTGTGTTATCTGAGGATGAGCCGTCAACGGCTCTGATCTGAGGATGAGCGGCAATCGTCATGGTAACTCTACTCTACCAACCGCCACTCAGAGTCAGAGTTCAGAAAATGCAGCTGGAAAACTCATTATAATACATTAAAGTAATTTACATAAACGTTATATTACATGTAAACGGAAATAGTCATAATAGAAAAAAAAAGAAAAAAAAAGAAAGGAATATATACAAATAATTTAATATTTATGTGACCCACTATATGTAGGGCGGTCACAACATTAATAAATCAATGTAGTGTTTTAATAAATTATTATTATTAATGTAATAGTTTAATAAATTATTATTATTATTATTATTATTATAAGGAATATCATAAAACCAAGATATTTTTTCATCCATTTTAATGTACATAATATGCAAGATATTTCTTCATTTGTTTTCATTTATACAGTATGCAAGTTCTGTTATGCAGAATCTATTTTTTTGACAAAAAAGAAAATGCAATGTTTTGCTGTAAATTATTTGTTATATTTTCATGTGATTACAATGTAAGATATTGATTAAATGGTTAATGTTTTATGAATTCATTTCTTTAGACACCATTTTTGATGATAAATTTGTGTTGAAACAAAAAACACAGAATCCAGAAAAACTGAATTTGATAGAAAAAAAAACAACAACAAAAAAACAGGATTGTTTATATTTATTCTCAAGGTCAAACAAACATGTGCAATGCATTTTCTTCCCCATTAAAGAAATTACTATTTTACAAACAGCATAATCTATGCTTGAATCTATGCTATGCAGTCATTAACTCCACATTTGGAGCTGGTCGAACATATAAAGCAGCTTCTAATAAGCATCAAGAGTCAAGACACATGATAAATAAAGATGGCCCATTATTCCCTTTTACAAAGTCTTGATGTTGTTTTCAGGCTCTACTAGAACAGGTTTTCCTGCTTGAATGTTGATTATTTTCCTCATATTCTCCATTGTTGCGGCTCCTCTCTTCCCAGTCTGTCAGTAACGCTCTGTTTACTTCCTGTCTCTATGAAGCCCCTCCTTCTGAAAAGCACACTGTGCTCTGATTGGTCGGCTGGAGCAGTGTGTTGTGATTGGTCGAGCGCTTCGAGTGTGTTTGGGAAATGTCCCGCCCCTTACCATAACCACCAGTTTGGTTTCAACACACTACTAACTCACTCAACCAGGCCCCGCCCCTTTATTCTGCGTATGAATTATTATAATGAGGAATATTGTGACGTGTTCGTTCCCGGAAGAAACTCAAGACTACAATGGAGGCGTTTCAGGGAGTTCAGAAACACTGACACTGATATAGGGACGTCCCACTTGGAGCAGCCATCTTGACAGAATAGAAAATGCTAAACGGCCGGTGATACTACAACTCGTCGCGAAATATTCCTATCATGCCCGAGCGATGCTGTGCAGTTGAATGCGATCGGATACGTGATCATACAAAAGGAATATCTTTCAGGACACAGGACCTTATTACAGAACGTAGGGCCTAATTATATGAAACATTTTAATTTTTTTATTTTAGAGAATAATTGCACAACCTATTCGATATTCTATAGTAATTCTATAATTAAATAAACTAATCGAATATTCAAAATTTTTATTTTCGCTTTCTCTGGCAGCGCAATATCAAACATAGCTTAAATGTCTTGCCCTTGTGGAAAACATGAAGATATCAGAAAATAGATCGATGGTCTCTTTCCTCCTCGTGTCCCACATCCCTCTCAAAGCGCAGAGCGGTATGGCTTCATGTGGAATACGCGTCTTTGTGTGGAATTTATTAAAGCTGCAGTCGGCAAGTCTGGCAGATTGGGTCGATTAGCCAAAATTTTGAATGTTTACAACTCTCATGCCCCTCCCCACTACCAGCGAGCACCCTCCCATCGAGGTCGTGCTCGTCAGTGCGTCACTGTGCGTGTGTACCTGATTTTCTGTGAACGCGTCCGTCTCTTCAGCATCTATCAACACCATGGACTCGGAGGTAGGCTGCCCTGGCTAATCTATCCATAGATAGCAATAACCGAGGAATTGGAAGCTTGTTAGTAGATTTTCTCTCCGCCATCAGCTTCATGCAATCTCCAGGCGAACTTCAGGCGTGGCGTGTGCATGTGATATTAACGTGCGCGAGTGAGGGGGGATCTGTGGCGTGTGCACGACCTGTGATTGACAGTCAGATCTCACACCCCCCTGCGCTGATTGGACCCGATGATCCGGGAGCGGTGGATTTTTGCAAAACAAATAACACGCTCCAGGTGGAGTTAGAAGCTCGGGTTTTTTTCTAAAACCATCTTATTTATGTTGTTCTGTCGGATTATAGTGTCAATTTCACTGAATATGATCAAAAAAATGTTGCAGACGGCAGCTTTAAACTAACTTTTTTTTTTTTATAGATTTAACTTTATTATATTATTTAAGTTTCCAATATTTACTGATATTTATTTCAATGCTTTACAGGCTTTAGTGTGTTGCTTCTTTGACGGAATTGCTCAAATAAACACTACATTTTTATTTCAATTTTCAAAACAACCCCCCAACCACCACAGGTAGTTGGTCCATTACCACCGCAGTGGTAAAAAACTGCCACCGTCACAGCCCTATAACCCGAAAGTAAAACATATAATTTTATAATTAGCCTAATAGATCCATTGCCGCTGAGTAGCTGACGGATGTATTCCGTCAAAATGGCTGACACGCGGCTAGGTGTCATGTGACTGGGAGATCCCTATAGAGAAGAACTGGAGCTTTTTCATGATCAAACAGCAACATTACACACTAATGAACATAATATCTTTAAGAAATAATTCTCCACTTAAAACACTCATATTGAGCAAGACATCAAAACCAGGCTTAAGGACGCAGGAAGGTCTATCAGAAATGCCCATATTTAGAGGAAATTAAAGGGATACTTCAGGATTTAGCATTAAGCTTTGTATTAGTAGAAAACCTGTAGTATTTTCGAATTACCGTGCTTTCCACCCTCATATCCCCCAGAGATGTGAGATTTATGCATTTTTTGTGTGGAAAAAATCCTCTGATGACGCAAAAAACGTCATTTTGCGTCATCGGAGGATTTTCTGGCCAGAGGCTAAAGACTACAGCCAGTAGATGGCGTTGTTCCGCATGTGTTCAACCCGCCCATAGAGGGTGGGATCTCACTCACAGAATGTACACATAGTATCAGCCATCTTTCTTTGGAAGCTAAGCTAACAGGCTCTTGTTCTGTGGAGAAAGCTGAGTAGTAGGAGAAATCTGAGTAGTAAGTTAGGGGTTACCATTGTCTTTTTCCCGGACATGTCCGGCCGTCGAGATCGTCCAGAATGTCCGGGATTCGGCTTTTGCTTTATGCAGTCGCCATTCGTTGTTTACATGCACACCTTTTGTTTCAATCTAACTGAATTCATTCCGATTGGTGAATCTGAATGTAGTGTTTACATGAACGCTAAACAAGTGATCGGTCGATGTGCGTTTTAACATTGCTAAGAAAATTCCCGCTCCTCCATGAGAGATAGGAGACCGGCGCGTCTTAGTAATGACGCCATCGGCCTCGCGCCGTTCTCCCGCGCCCCTCAGCCTCGTCCTGCTCGCCACAGTAAACATAATGAATGGCGACTGTAGAACGCAAAAGCTGAATCCCGGACATTTTGGGCGATCTCGATATCCCGGGCAAACTCGTCACGGAGACTCACTAGTAGCATAACCTTGTTGTTTTCAACTGCGCTCTCTTACCGGGAGGCGTGGCTTGGGAGTGGCCTCGTAGAGCAGCGAAGCAAGTGCATTCTGGGAGTTGTTGTCTTTCATCCACATAAGCCAAAAATACATTTTCTGAGTTTTCTCAGTCTAGAAAACTCCAAATTCAAAAAAAAAAATCACATTTCTTCTACATAAATGGCCTATTTTAAATACACATTCATCTTTCCAGAGGTGAAGTATCCCTTTAAAGCAGGAAGGAAGAATAAAACTACGGCTCAACATATTCTTGAATCCAGAGCGATGGATGATCAGTTCAGACTCGCACAAATCAACAGAACATAAGCTCTCTTCACGCGGGTTTAGGCGAGTTTCCTTCTGATTCATGACCTGAGCTAGCCTGACCTGAGCTAGCCTGACTCAGAATATGAGTCTGATCTGCTCCACTGGGCTGTGATTATGAGGCGTGTTTCAACCGAACCAGGAAAGAAAATGCCTCTGCACTCAATTGGATAGACCTACAACCAATCAGAGCAACTGGATAGACCTACAACCAATCAGAGCAACTGGATAGACCTACAACCAATCAGAGCAACGGAGTAAGTGACGTATGTTCTTCATTCATCTTTCCAATCGACAAATGACTTGATCGCGGTTCTCTGTTCCTCTTTTAAAATGAATGCGCTGTCGATATCTTCTATAACAGACGCAATGGCGGAATCTACACATCTCAATTCTCCAGCGGCAGCCATCTTTGTTGTAAACGAATTCAACCCAAGTGCTCTTTGGTGACGTGGATGATTACGTTACTGTCCATCACCGTATAAAGCCCACCCTGACCATCTGATCTAGGGTCCGAACAGCTCTGGTTCGAGCATAGTTGCTCCACAACGCTACCCTGGAAATCCAGAGTTCTCACGAGAGCACAAGTTTAATTTGCTCAGCGAGTTACTCTGGTGTCGAGTAATGATGCTCATTAAATATGCCCCTCGATCTGAGCTGCACCAATCACATCGGGTTATCTGATATAGGCGGAGCTAAACAGAAGACGACAGCGCTGTGACGTCAAAGTCATCAGTAAACATTGCAAGATGGCTATGGATGAATACCAGTTGTTTGAAACGGCTTTGGCCGCTACAATGAACGAGTTAGACTTGCCTTTTTATCTAAAAGAGGAACAGAAGACGGCGCTCGAATCCTTCCTTTGCAAGAAGGGCGTTTTTGCTGTTTTGCCGACCGGATACGGCAAGAGTCTAATCTGCCAGTTAGCTCCGCTGTTAGCTAAGCGATAACTTGTTGTGATTGGTCGTAGTGTTATCCAATTGCGTGCAGTGAGATTTGCAAATGCATGCTTGGTGCCGCCCCTCGAACTGGACGAGTTTCATTAGTCGACGCCAGACCATTAATCTTTCAGATTTAGTTCTGGATTTCCAGGCTAACACAACGGATCAAGTCCAGACCAACCTCAAACGTTGTGGGCGGGGCTAACTTTGGCTGGTGTCCAGGCTGGATCTGAGCCGCACTGACTCACTATTTCTTCAGTAAGTGTTTTACAGTGTAATACTGAAGATTAAAATCTCTTCCTAATGTATAATTATGATGCCAGTTGAGGCATATCCAGTAAATATGTGCTGAAAGCATTGTAAGAACACACCCATAACCTCAACAGCACAGGAATCTCCCAGAATGCATTCATTAATCTCGCAGACAGACGTCAGTGTGGACGCTCAGACCGTTATACAGTCATACACATGCCTAAGTTATTGACAACATGTGTTTTACATTGCTTTAACTCATCAAAATAAGTTATGCAATTTCAACCTTTTTATACGTTTATTTAAATTTTAATACCAAAGAAAGTCTCAAAAACACGCTTTGAAATCGCTGGTGTTTCTGACGTCACAAACTACCTTGTAACCAATCAGATCAACGTGTGATCGTCAACCAGTGGATCTCTGAGCTGAGTGAGTGAGTGGAGGTGGGGCTCTTTATCTGTGACAAATAAAACACATTTAATTTGAGCAACTTTATGTAGAAAACAGATGATTTAAATTCTAATAATATTTCACTGTTTTACTGTATTTTTTATCAAATAAACACAGCAGAGGAGACTTTTTCATAAACACATTGGTTGATTGCTATTACAAACAACTTAATTTTCCAAATCAGCAGCTCAACAGAGAAAAGCAAGAGTATTTCAGAATGACTTCTTAACATAAACACGTGTTTGTTACAGGATGAAGTGTATTGTCCACCCAGCCGTATCTAAACTGCTGATCCAACACGATCTTTACTTCAGACTCCATATCTGATTATCTCACACAATCCAGCGCTGGAATCCGTCCCGCCAGGGGATCGACTGCGGACAAAAGAGTGTTTATGCCACAACCCAGCCAAACAACAGGGCCGGACCATCTTTGGCACTGGATTCACTTTTCCTTTTTCTAGCCCAGTTTGTTTTGGCCGAGGGAAAGTACGACTTCCAGCTTCAAAGCTGTGTAGATTTAGAAGTGTTTTGGCTCGGGAACATTCCAGACATTCCCATTAAGTGGATTTAAAGTGAACGTGAAGAATGAACACTAAGAAATGTTACAATGTGTCTGTACCTTTAGTCAAGAGACTCCTAAAGTTTTTGATTTCTTCATATTCTGTGCTGGTTAGTTCACAGCAGTGACAGAAATTATCTTTTCCAATGAGTTTAAAGGGGTGGTTGAATATGATTTCACTTTTCTAACTTTAGTTAGTGTGTAATGTTGCTGTTTGAGCATAAACAACATCTGCAAAGTTACAACGCTCAAAGTTCAAAGCAAAGGGAGATATTTGCTTTTAAAGGGTAACTAAACCCTAAACCAACTTTTTTAGTTAATGATCTGTAAGAATGGGGCTTTATTAGTGCTGTTCATTGATTCGAGTAACTTTTTTGACATTTGGGTATAAAGTGTTTTAATTCTACAATATATGGTGTAAAAACGTCTGAGTGCTGCCCTCTTCAGGTTGAACGGTGGCTACTGCAGTTGAATTTTCCTATTGGATGTTAGCGGTACTACGTGACGTAAGCAGGTTCCAGCTCACCACGCCCCTGGTACGAGCTCACCACGCCCTTGGTACGAGCTCACCACGCCCCTGGTATGATGAGCTAGCGTAGATTTATCTGTATTTAGTACAGTGGTCAGGAGGGTACATAGGTGTAGTGTTGCTGGTTGCAACAGCACTGCTGGACTGCATAGCTTTCCAGCAGACTTGGAAATTAGGCGCCAGTGTTTGCATGCACTTGGCCTGGAAGACCGTGAGTGTGAAACCAGCATTTTACGCGGAATTGCTTTTGAAACGCAATAGAGGTGGAAATGGGCTTCTCCACACAGCTCGCGCTGAAAAGCGACGCAGTGCCAAACGCTGCTCCTCCTGCATGGACTCCACCACCGCAGCGGCGTCTTGATGTGAGTGATCATATATATTTTAATCACAATTTATGGTTAGGCTAAAGTTAATCCTCTGGGGTCGACAAACGCGCTGGCGCATTTTGCTGGATTTTTTCACATAGCGGCAAAATATGAAAATGCCTACAGAGAGCGCGCGCTATTGACATCAACTCGATAAAACTCATCAGATGCGTGTACTTTACATCGTCTTGCGACCCTGTGAGTCACTCTCCATTTTAGAGAGTCTGACAGCAGGTCTCAGGTGCACTCCCCCCCCGCTCACGGTTCGTCCCCTCTATCTCCGCTGGGCTCTGCCCACTTTTCTAGCATTTTTCAAATATTGCCAGTGGGTGGAGTCAGGCTCTGATCAGGGGTTTAGTTACCCTTTAAAGAAATAACTTTTTAAGAACTACAACAAACGGCTGGTAGAGACTACACCACATTCCTCCCGAGTTAGTGACATCACCAACCCTAACATTTACATAAACCCCGCCCCCTGAACATGATTTATATTATCATGACAGAATATGCTAATCAATGACTAGAAGATAACTACACATCAGCTTCATAAATTCATCAACTAACCATTCAGAAATGTCCTGTTGCTTCTACATGTTGTCACTTCTTCTAGAGTCTCTCCATCATTATCTGACTCCGGTTTGAACATAAAAGGCTAAAAGTTTTTGGAATTTTCAGTGCATGTGTGTGTGTGTGCAAGCTGTTGAAGCTCCGCCCCCTGTGCCGGGAGCAGCAGCTCATTTGCATTTAAAGGGACAGACACAAAAACGGTGCGTTTTTGCTCATCCTCAAAAAGTGAAAATTTTAACATGCTATATATAAATATCTGTGGGGTATTTAGAGCTAAAACTTCACACACACACTCTGGGGACATCAGAGACTTATTTTACATCTTGTGAAAAGCGCATTATACCACTCTTTTATTTTTACCCTTTATGAGTATTTTTACCTTTATAAAGCCATTTTGTCTAACCCAATTATATATGCATCATCTTTTTGTGTCAAATTCTTACATTTAATCAATAAATTAAATTAGAATAATAAGAGACTATCAAACACAGAAGCTGCATCTGAAGTTTAGTTCACAGACTGTTTAATGAAGCTCAGAGAGACATGAATGTGTTTAACCTGCCGTTACACATGCAGAAATAAAAAAAATAACATAAAACGTTGAAAATTGATATTCGAAAGGATTTAAAATATGAAAAGACACTATAAATGTGAAATTAAGTCACTGTTAATGAGTGAGTCATTAAACCGGTTCATTTAAACGGCTGATTCTTAATGAGTGAGTCACTGAATCATTCCTTCAACCGATTCGTTCATTCAGTGATGAAACACCAGTGTGTGTCACTCACAGACACATTTTCGTTGGCGAAATAGAGCAAAAACAGCCAATAATGTCTAAAATGTAAGTCTTAATATATAACTACTTAATATTAACTTCTTAGTTATTGAACTGTTGTATAAAATCAATATCACATTTATAATCATGCTGATATTTGGAGAAAAAAACGCACTCTTCGAACTGTGTTCTATTGATTAACTATATTAAATGATATAATATAAAAGACACACAGAGGAGTGTTTGCTCCTTATCTTAGATATTGACGTCATTATACATGGATGCATTTTAATAGAGTAAATCGTGCAGTAAATCACGCACTGTACTCAGAATGTGTGCGCTATCTAGGTGTGTTTCGGTGAGAGACATAATATCAGATCCCACATCTCTAAAAACCACAACCACGATATTATCGTATTCGTGGACGAAATATCTCTCCCTCATACCTCTATCCGGGCCTCATCCTCACAGCACCAGGAGCGATAGAAATCACACACAATCTGATGAAATGACAATCATACTGTTGTGTAAGAGCTGAGATAAACCACAAAACACTCCCTTTCTGTGGGCGAATCTGTGTGTGTGTGTGTGTGTGTGTGTGTGTGTGTGTGTGTGTGTGTGTGTGTGTGTGTGTGTGACTGGAATGTGCTTCACGCAGATGCTCTACAGGCCTGAAGACCTCAGCCCTCCGGTCACACACTTCCAGTCAGGAAGGAAAGACTTCCACATGAAGGGAAACTCACATAACAATGAGAAACACGTCTTCTGCTGAGCAAATGCCTCAAAATCTGAAAATCCGGTCATATTTCCACCCAACATTAAACAGATGAAATTAAGTAATTATACGTTACTGAAGCATATTTTTCAGGAGGATTAATACACTTATTTTCATGATATTTTCCTTTGATAATCATTTTTAAACCTTACAAATCCCATTGCATTGCTATTTCTTTTGTGGGTGGAAGTGTCAACAAAATAACGCCACAAAAAACACATTTTCCTTTAATATTCATTTTAACTTTAAAAAAACCATTTGAATATTTTTTAAGCTCAAAAATACCTTTTTTTCTTTTTTTTTACAGAATTGCGTGTTATAAAGTTAGAATTCTTAGTTACAAACTCACAATTGTTGTCTTTTCATCCTCAAAATTAGACTTTAGAACTTTAGCAACAACATTTAAAATTGCAATTCTGAAAAAGTCAGAATTGTGAGATAAAAACCCAACATTTTAACTTTTAAAACCCAATTGCATTGCCATTTTTTGGGAGTGGATTGTCAAGAAAATAATGCAACAAAAAACCTTTCTTCTTTTCAAAAAACCCTGTATTGTTCGATTCTGGACGTGTTTTCATGAGCTTCTGCAGGTAGAGAGCACCAACAGTCTGAAGGGTATTTCTCTGGAGAAGTGCAGATACTAAAGCGTCTGTGCTGACCTTGATAAAGCCAGAGGTCAGAGAGTCTCATGGGCGATGATAACCTACATATGAAGAACACAATCACGTGTGTTTGAGACAAACTTGCGAATATTGTGTGAAAAGTGTTCATTTCCAGATGATGTGAAGCGAGTTACACAATCGTGGAAAACCAGAGAGCCAGATAAGTCCAGAAGAAGTCATTTCTCCGGAACCGATCACGCTTTCTCCTTTCCTGAGTGTCGCTTGCATGACACAATCTAATGGGAGCAACAGCAGCAGTTTCCTGTCAGACGCGAACGAGACGTTTAATAAGCACACTTACATAAAACACCACGGATCGTGCCAGAACGATAACAGCCTGTGGAGAGTTTGGGTTCTGATGACTGGATGGTTTATTCAACCTCAATAAACTAAACGCTCGAGCCACCCTCTCACTTTATCATTACTCATCATCAACACCAGAGAATTAGACATCAATCAGAGCAATAAAAACAACACGACGCATCGCCTCATAAACTCATATATGCACATAAGCCAATATTTGCCTTGAAATCAATAGTTACTGTAAAAAATTATCGTGATTTAAAGACCGTAAAAATGCGACAGTGAAAAACTGTTAATTGGTTAACAGAACGTTACCGTACTATATACGGTGAATAACTGTGATCTAACCGTACATTTAATGTTTACAGTTTTTGGAAGTGACAAAAGCACAAGTCATTGTATAATTTACTGTGAAAAAAATGTAAATTGACATTCCCACAATTCCCTGCGTGACACTTCACATTTGATGTTTTTTGATGCTGAAATTACTGTTTTATTCATAGTTTTCTCTAATCAGTTTTGCACATTAGGATTTTATGTTACATTTAATGTTGTTAAATTAATGTTTACTGCATTTTTTTAATGTCATGTGTGGCTATGATGGTGTTTAGTGTTTGTGTGAATGACACTGTGCAGCTTTTAACTTTCTTATGATGAGCGTTGATTGATCATGTGACTCTCATCTGCACTGTGATTGGTGGTTGTCAGTGTATTACAATGGTACAAAACAGATATTAGTACTTCAACAGGTCGGTAAATTAACATTATATCAGATAGTGTAATACGTTTTTTTTACTGTAAATTTAAGTTAAGTCTGTAAAATCTAAAATGTTGCTACTGTATTTTTTACGGTAGATTTCTGGCAAACACAGCTGCCGTTTTTTTTCCGTAAATTTAACAGATTTTTTTTTTTTTCAGTGTACGGTCGGAACTACAACAAATGACCATCTACTGACAAAACACTGCAATTACTGCTAAATAAAGGTTCTTTATTAGCATATATGATTCAATGAAGAACCTTTAAACAATGTTTCCATTGCACAAAAATTTAAATGTTCTTCACACTAAGAAAAAAATGAAAGGTTCTTTGAGGAATCAAAAATGGATCTTCTATTGCATTGATGAAAAAAAAAAAATCCCCATTTGGAATCTTTTTTGTTTAAGATTGTAGATTAAAGACTTGATTCCATAATGAAACAGGGTTATTATCCAGAGCAAATACATCTGATATAGTTCAGCTTCACTTCAGCACAACATCTGCTTCACATTAAGACTCAGGGGTGGGCGGATCCATCCTGAAATACTGATGCTTTCAAGACTGATGTTGTATCGAAATATCAATTCGAACGTATTGACGTCAGTAAGATTTCTTTAAAGGAAATGAATACTTTTATTCATCAAGGACACATTAAATTGATCAAAAGTGACAGTTATAATGTTATACTATATCAAATAAATGCTGTTCTTTTGCACTTTCTATTCATCAAAGAATCCTGAAAAATAAAATGTATCTTTTTCTACAAAAATATAAAACTGTTTTCAACACAAATAATAATCATAAATGTTTCTTGAGCATCAAATCATCACATTAGAATGATTTGTGAAGGATCATGTGACACTGAAGACTGGAGTAATGATGCTGAAAATTCAGCTTTGATCACAGGAATAAATTACACTTTAAAATATATCAAAATAGAAAACATGATTTACATTGTAATAATATTTCAAATTATTTTTACTGTATTTTTGATCAAATAAATGCAGCGCTGGTGAGCAGAAGAGACTCTTTCAAAATAAAAAAATCTTACCAACCTCAAACTTTTAAACAATAGTGTACATGTAACATTTGTCATGTTAGGCTAGTTTAGATAATTAAATAAAATAAAAAATAAAAAAGTTCAAGTGGGTTGTGTTATGTTATGAGATTGTTGTTCAAAAGTTTTACCAAAATAAAAAATATATTTTATGAGTTTGACTAATTGCGTCAACGAATCACAAAATCTTTTATGGTCATGAAAATGAATTCAGATTTAACATATTATTATGAATGCATTCACTTCAAAAATCATGCTACTGCTTTCCCCTTCAGGAAAGTACATGCAAGTTAAAGTGAATGCTAATAAAAGTAAAAAGTATCGGTATCGGTATCAATATCGGCGATGCTGTTCCTGTATTTACATGGTAATGGGATCGATACCAAATTTGACAGTATCGCAAACCCCTAATTAAGACTTTTCTCAAGTCCAACAGGAAGAAGTGAGAGGAGTGAGGCTCTTCAGAAGCTTCTCCTACACACATCTCTCTCTCCCACACACTCATGCATCACACCCACACAGTCCAGTCAGTCCAGACTGGGACAACAACACTCAAGGCTTCAGATGACTGCCACGATGGCAATTCTAGGGAAATCATCTTTACAGAGCAGATGCAGTAACTTTTCTTCGATGAAAGCAAGCTGTTACCCCTCTGAGTGATACAAGCGACACACACAAACACGATCATGACACATGATTTCAGCGGTTTGGCTTCATATTAACGCAACTGATCTGACTGTGTCCGTTCTCTGATGTTCAGTATCAACACAAGCCATCGACAGTGAGTCTTCATCTCCTAAACATGGCGATTCCTCCTCCACAGCGCCATATGCATGATGCATAACCACAGATTTAGGACACTAACGTTACTAAAGTAATACCGCACATTATTTAAACGAATTCTCAACTCTGATGTGTGTTTGCATGGTGAAAAGCAATCATAAAGACGTGAAATATTGACTTGTCCTACCTGATTCAGTGAATGTCCTTTATGGTGTGATGCAGAGGAGACACATGCGCGTGTTTCTCCGGAGAGTTTGAAACATTCCGGGTGGATGAGACTGTTGAACTGACTCACTCACTCACTCACTCACTCACTCACTCACTCACTCGTGCTTGTGTGCTGTTGCTGACACATGTGCTGACCACGCCCCCCGAGACCAACGGGGCGTGGCTTAACTCGCGCCTCCTCCAATCAAAACAAACCGGCTGTGTGCGGAGTGGAATACTGGAGTCCTGCATATAGACTACACACTGCACAGTGGAGTCCTGCATACTATAGACAACACACTGCACAGTGGAGTCCTGCACACTATAGACTACACACTGCACAGTGGAGTACTGTATACTATAGACTACACACTGCACAGTGGAGTACTGCATACTATAGACTACACACTGCACAGTGGAGTCCTGCATACTGTAGACAACACACTCCACAGTGGAGTACTGCACACTATAGACTACACACTGCACAGTGGAGTACTGTATACTATAGACTACACACTCACACTGCACAGTGGAGTACTGCACACTATAGACTACACACTGCACAGTGGAGTACTGCAAACTATAGACAACACACTGCACAGTGGAGTACTGCACACTATAGACTACACACTGCACAGTGGAGTACTGCACACTATAGACAACACACTGCACAGTGGAGTACTGCACACTATAGACTACACTGCACAGTGGAGTACTGCACACTATAGACAACACACTGCACAGTGGAGTACTGCACACTATAGACTACACACTGCACAGTGGAGTACTGCACACTATAGACTACACACTGCACAGTGGAGTAGTGCATACTATAGACTACACACTGCACAGTGGAGTACTGCACACTATAGACAACACACTGCACAGTGGAGTACTGCACACTATAGACTACACACTGCACAGTGGAGTACTGCATACTGCACACTATAGACTACACACTGCATAGTGGAGTACTGCACACTATAGACTACACACTGCAGTGGAGTACTGCATACTATAGACTACACACTGCACAGTGGAGTACTGCACACTATAGACTACACACTGCACAGTGGAGTACTGCAAACTATAGACTACACACTGCACAGTGGAGTACTGTATACTGCATACTATAGACTACACACTGCACAGTGGAGTACTGCACACTATAGACAACACACTGCACAGTGGAGTCCTGCATACTATAGACAACACACTGCACAGTGGAGTACTGCACACTATAGACTACACACTGCACAGTGGAGTACTGCATACTGCATACTATAGACTACACACTGCACAGTGGAGTACTGCACACTATAGACTACACACTGCACAGTGGAGTACTGCATACTATAGACTACACACTGCACAGTGGAGTACTGCACACTATAGACTACACACTGCACAGTGGAGTACTGCAAACTATAGACTACACACTGCACAGTGGAGTACTGCATACTGCATACTATAGACTACACACTGCACAGTGGAGTACTGCACACTATAGACAACACACTGCACAGTGGAGTCCTGCATACTATAGACTACACACTGCACAGTGGAGTACTGCATACTATAGACAACACACTGCACAGTGGAGTACTGCACGCTATAGACAACACACTGCACAGTGGAGTACTGCACACTATAGACTACACACTGCATAGTGGAGTACTGCACACTTTAGACTACACACACCACAGTGGAGTACTGCATACTATAGACTACACACTGCACAGTGGAGTACTGCACACTATAGACTACACACTGCACAGTGGAGTCCTGCATACTATAGACTACACACTGCACAGTGGAGTACTGCACACTATATACAACACACTGCACAGTGGAGTCCTGCATACTATAGACTACACACTGCACAGTGGAGTAATGCATACTATAGACTACACACTGCACAGTGGAGTACTGCACACTATAGACAACACACTGCACAGTGGAGTACTGCACACTATAGACAACACACTGCACAGTGGAGTACTGCACACTATAGACTACACACTGCACAGTGGAGTACTGCACACTATAGACTACACACTGCACAGTGGAGTACTGCATACTATAGACTACACACTGCACAGTGGAGTACTGCACACTATAGACTACACACTGCACAGTGGAGTACTGCACGCACACTATAGACTACACACTGCACAGTGGAGTACTGCATACTGCATACTATAGACTACACACTGCACAGTGGAGTACTGCACACTATAGACAACACACTGCACAGTGGAGTCCTGCATACTATAGACTACACACTGCACAGTGGAGTACTGCACACTATAGACTACACACTGCACAGTGGAGTACTGCACACTATAGACAACACAATACTATAGACAACACACTGCACAGTGGAGTACTGCACACTATAGACTACACACTGCACAGTGGAGTACTGCATACTATAGACTACACACTGCACAGTGGAGTACTGCACACTATAGACTACACACTGCACAGTGGAGTACTGCACACTATAGACAACACACTGCACAGTGGAGTACTGCACACTATAGACTACACACTGCACAGTGGAGTACTGCACACTATAGACTACACACTGCACAGTGGAGTACTGCACACTATAGACTACACACTGCACAGTGGAGTACTGCACACTATAGACAACACACTGCACAGTGGAGTACTGCACACTATAGACTACACACTGCACAGTGGAGTACTGCACACTATAGACAACACACTGCACAGTGGAGTCCTGCACACTATAGACAACACACTGCACAGTGGAGTACTGCACACTATAGACAACACACTGCACAGTGGAGTACTGCTATAGACTACACACTGCACAGTGGAGTACTGCACACTATAGACAACACACTGCACAGTGGAGTACTGCTATAGACTACACACTGCACAGTGGAGTACTGCACACTATAGACTACACACTGCACAGTGGAGTACTGCAAACTATAGACTACACACTGCACAGTGGAGTACTGTATACTGCATACTATAGACTACACACTGCACAGTGGAGTACTGCACACTATAGACTACACACTGCACAGTGGAGTACTGCACACTATAGACAACACACTGCACAGTGGAGTCCTGCACACTATAGACAACACACTGCACAGTGGAGTACTGCACACTATAGACTACACACTGCCCAGTGGAGTACTGCACACTATAGACAACACACTGCACAGTGGAGTACTGCACACTATAGACAACACACTGCACAGTGGAGTACTGCTATAGACTACACACTGCACAGTGGAGTACTGCACACTATAGACTACACACTGCACAGTGGAGTACTGCACACTATAGACAACACACTGCACAGTGGAGTACTGCACACTATAGACTACACACTGCACAGTGGAGTACTGCACACTATAGACTACACACTGCACAGGGGAGTACTGCACACTATAGACTACACACTGCACAGTGGAGTACTGCACACTATAGACTACACACTGCACAGGGGAGTACTGCACACTATAGACTACACACTGCACAGTGGAGTACTGCACACTATAGACTACACACTGCACAGTGGAGTACTGCACACTATAGACTACACACTGCACAGGGGAGTACTGCATACTATAGACTATAGACTACACACTGCACAGTGGAGTACTGCATACTATAGACTATAGACTACACACTGCACAGGGGAGTACTGCATACTATAGACTATAGACTACACACTGCACAGTGGAGTACTGCACACTATAGACTACACACTGCACAGTGGAGTACTGCACACTATAGACAACACACTGCACAGGGGAGTACTGCATACTATAGACTATAGACTACACACTGCACAGTGGAGTACTGCACACTATAGACTACACACTGCACAGTGGAGTACTGCACACTATAGACAACACACTGCACAGGGAAGTACTGCATACTATAGACTATAGACTACACACTGCACAGGGGAGTACTGCATACTATAGACTATAGACTACACACTGCACAGTGGAGTACTGCATACTATAGACTATACTGTTCTGCATACTAATATTCCTCAGTATTGTACTTTATTTAAACATCATAATTAAAAAAATAATAATGATTATGAGATTTTTTAATTTTGAGAAAAAAAGTCCACAATTGAAGAAGTATATGCAACAGCAGACCTTTCAAACAACAGTATGATATTAATATTTATCCACTATTTTTATCTCCTCTACTCCTATTCTAAAACTTTGAAGTTTGATTGAATTAAATGTTATTTAAAATATTTGTTATGTATATTTAAATATATTACATTAAAATTATAATAAAAAATTACATACATATATGTATAAACTTCTTTTACATTTTTTTGTTTTTCATTTTTTTGTTTTTTTGTTTTTATATATATATATATATATATAGTATACGATTTTATGAAATAAAAATAATATTTATAAACTTCTTATTTTAAAAAATTATTAATATATTACATTAAAAATTATATATATACTGTATAATGAAAAATATAATATATAAATATAATAAATTGTTTTTTTTTAGGTGAATTATATATAATAAGGCCAAGATACTTATAATTTTATTGGTAAATATATATATATACAGTATCAACTTTTTATTTATTAAATGTATATATAAATATATTACATAAAAATATATGAATATGTAAATAAAAAATATAAATAAAACATAAAATAAAAAAATATATAATGCCAAATATAATAATATAAATATAATAAAATGTAAATATTAAAAATAGTTCTTCTTCTTTAGGTTTTGAGGTGAATGATGAGATGAGCATCTGAAGAACACGCTCCTTTATAATGATTTCTTACGCAACGATCCAGATTCTGCACTGAGTGCCTGTGGTTCAGTGTTATCAGATGCTGAAATATTTGAGAGACTCTCTGTGAACTCATGCATATCTTAGAGTTTCAGTGTGTCTGGTGTAAGAGTTTCTGTGTTTCTCCAGATAAACCATCAAAAGCTGAAGGAACACAAGCTAGGCTGTAGTGTCAGATGACACATGCAAAGTATATTAGTACAGTATATGTTGGATTATTGTCATGTTTGTTATTTGTATGTGACTGGCATTCAATATTAATAATAAAAAAATGAAAATAAAAACATTAAACCCATGCATATCTCTTGTGTCCTCTTCACCTGTATGGCATTGTCTGTTCACCCCTGATTTAACTCAGTTGCACTGTCGGGAATAACTTTGTATTTGTTTTAAAATGCTTCTACTGTCACTATAGACCTTTTGATACTGTGCCTGAAACTGCTATGTGCTTCTTATTTATTATGCATTATAAGTACATTTTATATTAAATATAAGCATATATTTATTACGTATAAATATTTAACAAACAATGTCCACATGTAAATGAGATTCGCCCGCACTCGTTCATCCCGCGCTGAAGGGGGCGCTGCGCTCCTCTCGCAGTCACACACCGGCAGACTGACAGGCACACAGAAGAAGTCTTTAAACTAACGCTGAGGAGCTCAAGGATATTATTTTTACGCGTTTATTGTTTTATTTAGTGAAATTAAATCATGACGTCAACAAAGGAGCTTTTAGAGATGGATCTTTACGCTTTATTGGGGATTGAATCGACAGCAACAGAGAAACAGGTGCGATAGTCTGAGGGCTGCATTCATTAGCATCGCTGCACACATCAATACATAATACATAACTCAGATATTAATTATGATGAATGAAAATATATACTATAACAATCAAACAACAGTATAACAGTATCGTCTCTGTCACAGGTTGGGCTTATAGAGGGAATGTTTGGTGTCCAGAATGTATGAGTAACGTTACATGATGAAACTGAAGTGTTTACATGTCAAATTACTCACGGATTATTCATTTATTTAGTTTAGGTCATGTTCAATATTTTATATTTCTTCTAGGTCATGTGTGGTATTTTATTTTTCGCCTACAACAAGTTTATAATGACATACTTTTGAATATTTTATATAATCATTTTGAAAATAGTTTTAGACATAATATAGAATCATATCGCCTGTTTTGATGATTGATTTCAGCAAGAAAACACAGATGTTGAAGGCAGGACAGAAGTTTTGATGTTTAATATTGTCCAAAGTGAAGTTGTTTTGAGTTATTGATGTTTTGGAGGACCGAGTGTGTGTGTGTGTGTGTGTGTGTGTGCTGGTGATCGGCAGGTGGCGCTGCAGTCCAGCAAACGAGGACCAGTCGATCTGTGTGTGGAGAATATCATGAAGAAATGTCCTCCTGATGACCGACAGAAACTAGATTTTGTAGTTAAAAACGAAGCATATTCTAGGCCTTATTCTAGATATTATATATATTTATTTATATGTGTAAACTTATTTAATTTTTTGTTATGTATATGTAAATATATTACATAAATTATATTAAATACAAAATTATATACATATATAAACTTCTTATTTAACTGTTTTATGTATATATAAATATATTACATAAAATTATATATTACATAAAAATTATATATATATATATACTTATTTAATTTATTATGTTTGTATAAGTATATTACATTAAAAATTATATTAAATACAAAATTATAAATATATATATATAAACTTATTTACATTTTTTGTTATGTGTATATATACATATATTGCATGAAAATTATATTAAATAAAATGATATAAACTTATTATTTAAAATGTTTATGTAAATATAAATCTATTACATTGAAAATTATATATATATAATTTTTATCATTTTACACAAAAAAAAATATAATAAATTGTTTGGTTTTGAGGTAAATTATGACGTGTCTTGGCCTTATTATACATATTTATTATTTTATTTGTAAAATGATACATTTTTATTATAATTTTTTATAATACATATATATCACATACAAATTACATGAATATGTAAATAGAATATATAAATAACACAAAATAAAAATATGTAATGCTAAATATAATAATATATAAATATAATAAAATGTAAATAAAAAAGTTATTCTTCTTTTGGTTTTGAGGTGAATGATGAGATGAACATCTGAAGAACATGCTCCTTTATAATGATTTCTTACGCAATGACCCAGATTCTGCACTGAGTGCTTGTGGTTCAGATGTTCAGTGGTTCAGATGTTCAGTGGTTCAGATGTTCAGATGTTCAGTGGTTCAGATGTTCAGTGGTTCAGATGTTCAGATGTTCAGTGGTTCAGATGTTCAGATGTTCAGTGGTTCAGATGTTCAGTGGTTCAGATGTTCAGTGGTTCAGATGTTCAGATGTTCAGTGGTTCAGATGTTCAGTGGTTCAGATGTTCAGATGTTCAGTGGTTCAGATGTTCAGTTGTTCAGTGGTTCAGATGTTCAGATGTTCAGATGTTCAGTGGTTCAGATGTTCAGATGTTCAGTGGTTCAGATGTTCAGTGGTTCAGTGGTTCAGATGTTCAGTGGTTCAGATGTTCAGTGGTTCAGATGTTCAGATGTTCAGATGTTCAGATGTTCAGATGTTCAGTGGTTCAGATGTTCAGATGTTCAGTGGTTCAGTGGTTCAGATGTTCAGATGTTCAGATGTTCAGATGTTCAGATGTTCAGTGGTTCAGATGTTCAGTTGTTCAGATGTTCAGATGTTCAGTGGTTCAGATGTTCAGATGTTCAGTGGTTCAGTGGTTCAGATGTTCAGTGGTTCAGATGTTCAGTGGTTCAGATGTTCAGTTGTTCAGATGTTCAGATGTTCAGATGTTCAGTGGTTCAGATGTTCAGATGTTCAGATGTTCAGATGTTCAGATGTTCAGTGGTTCAGATGTTCAGATGTTCAGTTGTTCAGATGTTCAGATGTTCAGTGGTTCAGTGGTTCAGATGTTCAGATGTTCAGTGGTTCAGAGGTTCAGAGGTTCAGTGGTTCAGATGTTCAGTGGTTCAGATGTTCAGTGGTTCAGAGGTTCAGAGGTTCAGATGTTCAGATGTTCAGATGTTCAGAGGTTCAGATGTTCAGTGGTTCAGATGTTCAGATGTTCAGATGTTCAGTGGTTCAGATGTTCAGTGGTTCAGATGTTCAGTGGTTCAGATGTACAGATATTCAGATGTTCAGTGGTTCAGATGTTCAGTGGTTCAGATGTTCAGTGGTTCAGATGTTCAGTGGTTCAGAGGTTCAGAGGTTCAGATGTTCAGATGTTCAGATGTTCAGAGGTTCAGATGTTCAGATGTTCAGATGTTCAGATGTTCAGATGTTCAGTGGTTCAGATGTTCAGTGGTTCAGATGTTCAGATGTTCAGATGTTCAGATGTTCAGTGGTTCAGATGTTCAGTGGTTCAGATGTTCAGTGGTTCAGATGTCCAGTTGTTCAGATGTTCAGATGTTCAGATGTTCAGTGGTTCAGTGGTTCAGATGTTCAGATGTTCAGTGGTTCAGATGTTCAGATGTTCAGATGTTCAGTTGTTCAGTTGTTCAGATGTTCAGATGTTAAGATGTTCAGTGGTTCAGATGTTCAGATGTTCAGATGTTCAGATGTTCAGTGGTTCAGATGTTCAGTGGTTCAGATATTCAGATGTTCAGTGGTTCAGATGTTCAGATGTTCAGTGGTTCAGATGTTCAGATGTTCAGTGGTTTAGATGTTCAGATGTTCAGATGTTCAGATGTTCAGTGGTTCAGATGTTCAGATGTTCAGATGTTCAGTGGTTCAGATATTCAGATGTTCAGTGGTTCAGATGTTCAGATGTTCAGATGTTCAGTTGTTCAGATGTTCAGATGTTCAGTGGTTCAGATGTTCAGATGTTCAGTGGTTCAGATGTTCAGATGTTCAGTGGTTCAATGGTTCAGTGGTTCAGATGTTCAGTTGTTCAGTGGTTCAATGGTTCAATGGTTCAGATGTTCAGATGTTCAGATGTTCAGATGTTCAGTGGTTCAGATGTTCAGTGGTTCAGATATTCAGATGTTCAGTGGTTCAGATGTTCAGATGTTCAGTGGTTCAGATGTTCAGATGTTCAGTGGTTTAGATGTTCAGATGTTCAGATGTTCAGATGTTCAGTGGTTCAGATGTTCAGATGTTCAGATGTTCAGTGGTTCAGATATTCAGATGTTCAGTGGTTCAGATGTTCAGATGTTCAGATGTTCAGTTGTTCAGATGTTCAGATGTTCAGTGGTTCAGATGTTCAGATGTTCAGTGGTTCAGATGTTCAGATGTTCAGTGGTTCAATGGTTCAGTGGTTCAGATGTTCAGTGGTTCAGATGTTCAGATGTTCAGATGTTCAGTTGTTCAGATGTTCAGATGTTCAGTGGTTCAGATGTTCAGATGTTCAGTGGTTCAGATGTTCAGATGTTCAGTGGTTCAATGGTTCAGTGGTTCAGATGTTCAGTTGTTCAGTGGTTCAATGGTTCAATGGTTCAGATGTTCAGATGTTCAGTGGTTCAGATGTTTTAATTTTCGCCTACAACAAGTTTATAATGACATACTTTTGAATATTTTATATAATCATTTTGAAAATAGTTTTAGACATAATATAGAATCATATCGCCTGTTTTGATGATTGATTTCAGCAAGAAAACACAGATGTTGAAGGCAGGACAGAAGTTTTGATGTTTAATATTGTCCAAAGTGAAGTTGTTTTGAGTTATTGATGTTTTGGAGGACCGAGTGTGTGTGTGTGTGTGTGTGTGTGTGTGTGTGTGTGTGTGTGTGCTGGTGATCGGCAGGTGGCGCTGCAGTCCAGCAAACGAGGACCAGTCGATCTGTGTGTGGAGAATATCATGAAGAAATGTCCTCCTGATGACCGACAGAAACTAGATTTTGTAGTTAAAAACGAAGCATATTCTAGGCCTTATTCTAGATATTATATATATTTATTTATATGTGTAAACTTATTTAATTTTTTGTTATGTATATGTAAATATATTACATAAATTATATTAAATACAAAATTATATACATATATAAACTTCTTATTTAACTGTTTTATGTATATATAAATATATTACATAAAATTATATATTACATAAAAATGATATATATATATACTTATTTAATTTATTATGTTTGTATAAGTATATTACATTAAAAATTATATTAAATACAAAATTATAAAAATATATTATATGATATATAAATATAATAAATTGTTTGGTTTTGAGGTCAATTATGACCTCAAAACCATTTGAGCATTTATTTTAAATAGAATAGAAATATTTTGTAACATTATGAATGTCTTTAACTTCTGATCAATATAAATCATCCTTGATTTTCCCCCCAAAAATAAAATAAATATTCTTACTGACCTCAAACTTTTGAACGGTAGAGTTTAATGTTACAAAAGATTTTATTTCAGATTAACGCTGTTCTTTTGAACTTTCTATTCATCAAAGAATCCTGAAATAAAACTGTAAATAACTGTTTTCAACACTGATAATAATCATAAATGTTTCTTGAGCATCAAATCATCATATTAGAATGATTATTATACACACATACACACCACACACACACACACACACACACACACACACACACACACACACACACACACACACACACACACACACTCACACACAGACACACACACTCACTCACACACAGACACACACACTCACTCACACACTCACACACACACGCGTGCGCGCTGGCAGAAGCGTGTGTTCTGTGGATGTGAGCGTCAGTGAGTTCCAGTGTTTGTCAGCTGTCATGAACTCGGCCAACGGGAACAATGAGACGTGCGGTTCACATTCCCAAACACTCCTGGGAGTTTATGGCATACAGAGAGCTCTGAATACACACATACTCAAGTGTGTGTGTTTTGTTGTGTGTGATGCGTGTCATGTCTGAGACTCGCTGGCTGAAGCGTGTTCCGATGCCTCTTGTTGTGGTCAGTGTGTTTTGCACATCTACACGTGTCATGTTTGACATTAATAATGTGTGCCGTGATCGAGAGACTCTCGGGCCGAGGTTTGCCAGGGTTTCAGGGGTTGTGCTGGATATGACAGCAGAGTGTGTGTGTGTCTTTGTGTACCTGTGTGTGTACCTGTGTGTGTACCTGTGAGTGAGTGAGGTGAGTGAGTGAGTGTGTCTGTCTGTCTGTCTGTCTGTCTGTCTGTCTATGAGTGAGTGAGTCTGTCTGTCTGTCTGTCTGTGAGTCTGTCTGTCTGTCTTTGAGTGAGTGAGTGAGTCTGTCTGTCAATGAGTGAGTGAGTGAGTGTGTCTGTCAGTGAGTGAGTGAGTCTGTCTGTCAATGAGTGAGTGAGTGAGTGAGTCTGTCTGTCTGTCTGTGAGTGAGTGAGTGTGTCTGTCAGTGAGTGAGTGAGTGAGTGTGTCTGTCAATGAGTCAGTGAGTGTGTCTGTCTGTCTGTGAGTGAGTCTGTCTGTCTGTCTGTGAGTGAGTGAGTGAGTGAGTGTGTCTTTCAGTGAGTGTGTCTGTCTGAGAGTGAGTGATTGAGTGATTGAGTGTGTCTGTCAGTGAGTGAGTGAGTGAGTGAGTGAGTGTGTCTGTCTGTCTGTCTGTGAGTGTGTCTGTCTGTCTGTGAGTGAGTGAGTGAGTGTGTCTGTCTGTCTGTGAGTGTGTCTGTCTGTCAGTGAGTGAGTGAGTGTGTCTGTCTGTCAGTGAGTGAGTGTGTCTGTCAATGAGTGAGTGAGTGACTGTGTATGTCAGTGAGTGAGTGAGTGAGTGTGTCTGTCAGTGAGTGAGGGAGTGAGTGTGTGTGTCTGTCAGTGAGTGAGTGAGTGAGTGAGTGAGTGAGTGAGTGAGTGAGTGAGTCTGTCTATGAGTGAGTGAGTGAGTGTCTGTGAGTGAGTGTGTGTGTCTGTCAGTGAGTGAGTGAGTGAGTCTGTCTGTCAATGAGTGAGTGAGTGTCTGTCAGTGAGGGAGTGAGTCTGTCTGTCAATGAGTGAGTGAGTGAGTGAGTGAGTGTGTCTGTCAGTGAGTGAGTGAGTGAGTGAGTGTGTGTCTGTGAGTGAGTGAGTGAGTGTGTCTGTCAGTGAGTGAGTGAGTGTGTGTGTCTGTCAGTGAGTGAGTGAGTGAGTGTGTCTGTCAGTGAGTGAGTGAGTGAGTGAGTGAGTGAGTCTGTGAGTCTGTCTGTCTATGAGTGAGTGAGTGTGTCTGTCTGTCTGTCTATGAGTGAGTGAGTGAGTGTGTCTGTCAGTGAGTGAGTGAGTGAGTGAGTGAGTGAGTGTGTCTGTCAGTCAGTCAGTGAGTGAGTGAGTGAGTGAGTGTGTCTGTCTGTCTGTCTGTCTGTCAGTGAGTGAGTGAGTGAGTGTGTCTGTCAGTGAGTGAGTGAGTGAGTGAATCTGTCTGTCTGTGAGTGTGTCTGTCTGTCTATGAGTGAGTGAGTGAGTGAGTGTGTCTGTCTGTCTGTCTGTGAGTGAGTGAGTGAGTGAGTGTGTCTGTCTGTCTGTGAGTGAGTGAGTGTGTCTGTCTGTCTGTCTGTGAGTGTGTCTGTCTGTCTGTGAGTGAGTGAGTGAGTGTGTCTGTATGTCTGTGAGTGTGTCTGTCTGTCTGTCTGTGAGTGAGTGAGTGAGTGAGTGAGTGTGTCTGTCTGTCAGTGAGTGAGTGAGTGAGTGTGTCTGTCTGTCAGTGAGTGAGTGAGTGAGTGTGTCTGTGTCTGTCTGTCAGTGAGTGAGTGAGTGAGTGAGTGAGTGAGTCTCTGTCTTTCTGTCTGTCTGTCTGTCTGGCAATTTAGACATACAAATATTGCACATATTGTTCATCCGCTACCCGCCCGCAAGGAGTTCATTATCCGCCCGCATCCCCGCCTGTGAATTTTAGGAATGTCACAATCCACCCGTTTTAGCCACTTTTATGCGGGTTCCCAACCCATTGCAGGACTCTAGGTGCTTATGTGACAGCTGATAGCGACATTATTTGACTATTATGGCATTTCTTAGATTTTTGCTATAATAGCCGTTTTATTTTTCTGTTAAATTAAATTCAAAAAGTATCTCATCTCCTCGTTTGTCCACTTTGTTGACACCGGCCATGTGTGCAAACCAGACAGTATAATGGGTCCAAACTGGGCGGAAATTAACTAAAACTTCTTCTTTTGTGGCGGGTTGTAGCCTACCCATAAAATGACCTAAAACTTAATCGCAATCCATTATTTATTCGGCAAGTAACGTTTCCATCAGCGTTTATCGCATAAACCGTACATCGATCAAGATAAAATCCGATGAGACCGACCGTATTTCATTTTAGTCGATATTCAAGAAATTCAATCGAATTTTACTGTTTCCATAAGGCATTTTTCATTCGATATCACATAATTCGGATAAAAACGTGTTGATGGAAACATAGCTAGTGAGTAAGTCAAGTCAAGTCAAGTCAAGTCAAGTTTATTTGTATAGCGCTTTTCACAATACAGATTGCATCAAAGCAGCTTCACAGTATTAAATTAAAATAATACAACAAAGTTTGTTTCAAGAGGAATTTATTGATTGATCAAATTAAATTAAATATCCCCAAAATATCCCCAAAATATCCCCAACTGAGCAAGCCAAAGGCAACAGTGGCAAGGAACCGAAAAACTCCATCAAGTGACCTAATGGTGTCCTAAAACTCCATCAGGTGACCTAATGGAGAAAAAAAACCTTGGGAGAACCTTGGGCCTCATTGGATAGAGGCCGGATTGTAGTTTGAACTGTAGGATTATATGAATGCCTGGCTGAAGAGATGCGACTTTAATCTAGTTTTAAACTGGGAGAGCGAGTCTGAGCAACGAACAGTATCAGGAAGACTATTCCAGAGTTTTGGAGCCAAATGTGAAAATGCTCTCCCTCCTTTGGTGGTTCTGGATATCCTAGGTATGACCAAAAGCCTTGAATTTAGTGATCTTAAAGAGCGCGATGGATTATAGGGCGATAGAAGATCCGTTAAATAGACTGGAGCTAAGCCGTTTAGGGCTTTATAAGTCAGTAGCAATACCTTGTAATTAATACGGAACTTTATAGGTAACCAATGCAGTGATGATAAAATCGGTGTTATATGATCATATTTTCTTGATCTCGTAAGAACTCTAGCGGCGGCATTTTGGACTAACTGTAGCTTGTTTATTGAGGATGCAGGACAACCAGCTAATAAAGCATTACAGTAATCCAGTCTCGAGGTCATGAATGCATGAACTAACTTTTCTGCATCAGAAACTGATAGCATATTACGTAGCTTAGCAATGTTTCTAAGGTGGAAAAAGGCTGTTTTTGTAACATATGAAATATGATTTTCAAAAGACAGGTTGCAATCGAGTATAACACCCAGGTCTTTTACTGTAGAGGATAAAGTAACAGGACATCCTATGATGTTAAAGTTGTATTGTGCGAGGTTTTGTGGGCGGTTTTTTGAACCGATAAGTATTACCTCTGTCTTGTCTGGATTTAATAAAAGAAAATTACGCGTCATCCAATCTTTTATATCTTTAACACACTCTGTCAATTTGGAAAATGTAGCGTTTTCATCCGGCCGTGATGAAATATATATTTGAGTGTCATCAGCATAACAATGGAAACTAATTCCATGTTTCCTTATAATATTTCCAAGTGGCATCATATATATTGAAAATAACAGAGGGCCTAACACAGATCCCTGCGGCACTCCATAGTTTACTGGAGTTATGATCGATTTTTCTCCATTTAAATAGACAAAATGGTAGCGGTCAGATAGGTATGATTTGAACCAGCTTAGTGCTTGTCCTTGAACACCAGTATAATTTTGTAGTCGATCTAAGAGTATTGTGTGATCTATAGTATCGAACGCAGCACTAAGATCAAGTAAAACTAGTATTGAGATACAGCCTTGGTCAGAAGCTAAAAGTAAATCATTTGTGATTTTAACGAGCGCAGTTTCAGTGCTATGATGCGGTCTGAATCCAGACTGAAACTTTTCATAGATATCATTTTGTTGCAAGAAAGAGCCCAGTTGAGCGGACACCACTTTTTCTAATATTTTAGACATAAATGGAAGATTTGAAATGGGTCTATAATTTGCTAGATTATTATGATCTAATTGTGGTTTCTTAATGAGAGGTTTTATAACTGCTAGTTTAAATGTTCTTGGAACATGACCTAAAGATAAAGACGAGTTAATAATATTGAGGAGAGGCTCTTCCACTACAGGTAACACTTCTTTCAGTAGTTTAGTTGGTATAGGATCTAATAAACATGTTGTTGTTTTAGATGAAGTGATAAGTTTATTTAACTCTTTTTGTTCTATAGTTGTAAAGCACTGTAATTGTTCTTTCGGGGTGATAATTGAAGCTGAATTATAAGGCGCGATTGAAGATTGAACGTTTATAATTGTGGTTCTGATGCTTTCTATTTTCTCAGTGAAGAAGTTCATGAAATCATTACTACTGAACTGTAACGGGATATTTTGTTCGGGTGACGTCTGTTTATTTGTTAGTCTAGCCACGGTGTTAAATAGAAACCTTGGATTGTTTTGGTTGTTTTCTATTAGTTTGCGGAGGTGCTCAGCCCTGGCCGCTTTTAGGGCCTTTTTATAACGTGACATACTGTCTTTCCACGCGATTCTAAAGACCTCTAAATTAGTTTGTTTCCATTTACGCTCTAAAATACGGGTTTCTCTCTTTAAAACATGCGTAGTATTGTTATACCATGGAGCTTTATTTTTCTCTCTGACCTTTTTTAATTTAATAGGTGCAACCACATCCAATGTTCTAGAGAGAATGGTGCTCATAGTGCTAGTTAGTTCTTCTAGTTCATCTGTTTGTTTGGGTTCAGGCAGCAGCTGAGACAGATTAGATAAGCAATTTGAGAAATTATCTATGGTGGATGGGAGGATTATTCTGCCTGGTTGATAACGCGACGCCGCATGACATATTACAGCAGTACGTAATATGCAAGTTACCATGTAGTGATCAGTGACTTCATCACTTTGTGGAATGATATCTATATCGGTTGGATCGGTTCCATGTGATATAATTAAATCGAGTGTATGATTAAGACGATGAGTTGGTCCGGTGACGTTTTGCTTGACCCCAAATGAATTTAATAAATCTGTAAACGCAGCTCCTAACGCATCATTTGGATTATCTACGTGTATGTTAAAATCTCCAACAATTAATGCTTTATCGACATTGACTAATAGGTCTGAGAGAAAATCTGCAAACTCTTTTAGGAAATCAGCGTAAGGCCCTGGCGGTCTATATACGGTAGCCAAGGCTAGAGATAATAGGGATGTTTTTCTAACATCTAAGAGCGTAACATTTAGTACAAGTACTTCAAATGAAATAAACGTATAACCCGTTTTCTGAGTAACATTTAGAATATCTTTATAAATGGTTGCAACACCTCCGCCACGACCAATCAGACGGGGCTCATGCTTATAACAGTATCCAGGAGGAGTAGACTCATTAATACCGAAATAATCATTTGGTTTAAGCCAGGTTTCAGTAAGGCAAAGTGAGTGAGTCTGTCTGTCTGTCTGTCTGTCTGTCTGTGAGTGAGTGAGTGAGTGAGTGAGTGAGTGAGTGAGTGTGTCTGTCTGTCTGTCTGTGAGTGAGTGAGTGAGTGAGTGAGTGTGTCTGTCTGTCTGTGAGTGAGTGTCTGTCTGTCTGTGAGTGAGTGAGTGAGTGAGTGAGTCTGTCTGTCTGTCTGTCTGTGAGTGAGTGAGTGTGTCTGTCTGTCTGTCAGTCAGTGAGTGAATGAATGAGTGAGTGAGTCTGTCTGTCTGTCTGTCTGTCTATGAGTGAGTGAATGAGTGAATGTGTCTGTCTGTCTGTCAGTGAGTGAGTGAGTGAGTGAATGTGTCTGTCTGTCTGTCAGTGAGTGAGTGAGTGAGTGAGTGTCTGTCTGTCTGTCTGTCTGTCTGTCTGTGTACTTGTACAACTATCTTTGTGAGGACCAGTTTGAGATTTAGAGCATTGGAGTGAGGACAGAGAGAGTAAAGTGAGGACATGTTGGCCGGTCCTCACTCTCTGAGAGCCTTTAAAGGCCTGTTTGAGGGTCAAGACTTGGTTTTAGGGATAAGGTTATAATGAGGTTAAGGGTCGGTTTAGGGTCAGGGGTCGGGTTAGGCACTTAGTTGTGATGGGTAAGGTTAGGGTAAGCGGCTAGAGATTGCATTGTGTCAATGAATGTCCTCATAAAGATAGATGTACAAGTGTGTGTGTGTGTGTGTGTGTGTGTGTGTGTGATTTCAGGGTTGTGCTGTATGTGACCGCAGTCTATTGTTATAAAACATGGTTTATGTCTTCCAGGAAACAGATCCGTGTCCCTTTGTCTTGAGTCATGTAAAACGTTTTGGATTATAACTTTGTGTGTGTGTGAAACAACAGAGAATGTGAAATGTGATCAGGAATATATTAACTGCAAGGAAAGCGCAGATGAACATGATGTTACAGTGATTTTAACATGAAACTGTGTTTTACAGATCAAGAAAGCGTACAGGCAGAAAGCGCTGTCCTGCCATCCTGATAAAAACCCAGACAATCCTAAAGCTGGTGAGTGTGTTCCTGTCGTCACCAACACATGTGATCAAACCTGCAGAATATACATACAGAAATAAATGTGTGTGTGTGTGTGTATAGGCCTATTTTATATGTACTATATAATATACTTTTTATTATATTATATATATATATATATATATATATACATTTTGTATGTGTATGTATATATAAATTATTATGAATATATGACTTGATAAAACAAATAAACTTGCTTAATTAAATGTATTTTATTAATTAAAATATTTTTTTTTACTTTATTTTTATTCTTTTTTTTTTAAAATTATGTATTTATTTATTTACGCATTCCTTTCTGTTTATATTTATTTATTTATTTCCACATGTATTTTTTCCCATATATAAATATTTCAAAATTTTTCGTTTTATTTTTCTTTGCATTTATTCTTAATTTTCTCTCTTACATGATTTACAAATTTCTCTCTTCATTTTTTAAGTTTGTTATTTTTAACTTATTTTTACTTTCATTTATTTATTTTATATTTATTTATATTTTCATTTATTTTTGTTATTTTTCCCCACATGAATTTTTCGCTCATATTTCAATATTCCCACATTTAAAGGGATAGTTCACCCCAAAATGAAAATTCTGTCATCATTTACTCAGCCTCAAGTTGTTTCAAACCTGTATGAATTTCTTTTTTCTGCTGAACACAAAAGAAGATATTTTGAAAAATGTCTGTAACCAAATAGTTGATGGACCCCATTGACTTCCATAGTATTTTTTTTTCCTACTATGGAAGTCATTGTGGTCCATCAACTGTGTGGTTACAGACATTTTTCAAAATATCTTCTTTTGTGTTCAGCAGAAAAAAGAAATTCATACAGGTTTGAAACAACTTGAGGGTGAGTAAATGATGACAGAATTTTCATTTTGGGGTGAACTATCCCTTTAATTATTTATTTAAACTTTTTTTTTTGCTTTGCTTTTGTATTTATTCTTACATTTCTGTCTCTTGTATGATACTTAGGTCTTGCTTACCATTGCTTTATTGTAGATTAGTCTTGTTTTGTTCATATCTCTCTTCTGGCTGATGTTTCACAGCTGGAGTAGAACATTTCACTCATAACAAGAGGTGCTTTATAGATGTTTTAGGAGAGATGTAATAAAACACGTATGTTTTAGTTTGTCTTTAAACTTAGAACCTAAAATCTACTTATTATTTAATTTTTCATGCACCAAAAACAGGCATAATTTTTTTTCCCATAGTTTTTTGCCGGGGTTTTGCTGCTGTACCTTTAAGACGTCTATATGTAAACTCTCTGCTGTGATTGGCTAACGTCTGTTTACCAGTGTAGTTATGGTTCATCAGGGATACTAGATGATGATATGTAAATATATGTAGTCGTATGTTAATGAGAGGTCATTACCATTACCAGTGTGCAGCTTAGCTTCAGTAAATGTTATGAATATTAGAGTATGTCTGCTTAGTGTATTATATGCGAGAAATTCTGTTTTCCAACTTATGCTCTTTAAGAGAAACTCCTGTGACTTTTGGGCAGTTAATCATTATAACAGGGCACTAAAACCTGTCAAGAACATGCCTGATCATATTTCACCCCAAAATAAATAAATAAATAAATGAGAAATTATAGTTTGCAGAAAGAAAAAGTTTTTTCCCCCCCTATTGTTACATTATCTTCATGACAATTAAGTGTCTTTATCCATAAATTCTCATTTACTGTTATGCAAAAATACTATATTTACTTTAGGTATATATACATCATGATAGTATTTTAAGCACTGCATTATAAAAAAAAATATATATATATATATAAATAATTTAAATGAAAAAAAATTATTTAAAGTCCCCCTGTAGTGTAGTCAATAATGTTATCCCTTAAACCAAAATTACATATTTTTTTCCTTGTAAAAAAATTATTCATGCCTTAAAATATCTTGAATGTAACTCGACACCCTTGCCTCATTTAGTATACGCAGTTCTATGAACATGCAAATGAGCCCCGCCTCCACTCACTCAATAAACATATAAACAACATTTAATGCTTGATTTTCACCACAGGGGGACTTTAAGTAAAAAAATACTTGCATTGCATTAATGACAATCATCATTAATAAATGAAAATGACACATTTAAAATCTGTTCATGCATTACAATTATGTCACAATTCCATAAACACATTGATTTCTTTAAGCAAATTTTTTTTCTTTATGCAAAATAGAATTTTGAGATATTTTGGGGACGTTTTGATGCATAAAGCCATTTTAAGATCAGATATTGTGGTAAAACCAGATTTTAAAAAAAATAAGCAGGCCAAGACAAGCATAGACTCATAAGTGAGAGAGAGCATGTGGATTCTCTTATACCCCCCGTGACTCAGAACATGTGCATAATCAATGCTGGGAAAATCATTCAGTGTCAGGCGAAAGAAAGCCCAGAACGAGCACCTTGGAAGAAGAGGATGGCGTGTTTAAAGGGGCCTTTTCTTTCTTTCTTTGCGGTCTCACCCATTCCTGATCGAGACTAAAGCATAACGGGTCGAGGTTTGCTTTCCATGTGGCCGCTCACACGAGAGGGGGTGAAGCAGAGGTCACGGCGCACTCGAACCCGCTTGCGTGCGACGGTAATCACGCAGGTATCGGGGTAACTTGAGCCGCAGACGCTTGTTAGTGCAGAGCAGAGCCAGTTGTGCCGTCAGCGGGTCATTAGGGGCGTGCAGGACTGAAGGGCCCCTGATTGCTCTGGAGGCCCCGAGTGTGGGATAACAGGACCCCCACGTTTACATGCAGGAACGCAGGAGGGGATCGTTAGTGGGAACAGCTTTCGTGAGAGCTAATGCAGGAAACGTGTTCGTTAGCAGGATATAGAGGCGTGCTTTAGCTAGAAACCTGCTTAAAGGGCATGATGTGTGTGTGTGTGTGGACATTCATATTATTATTCATTTTTATGTTTGGAGGATATGGAGTGAAGATGTACAATTTTTTCTGCTATTTATATTTTTACGTGTAGATTTTTGTAATTTTATGGAAAACACTAAAACTATAAATAAATAATGAATTAAACATTTTTTAATTGTCTAGGGATATGTTAATTGATTGTAATCATTATTAGGAATTTTATGTATTTTAATTATTTTGGTGGTAATAGGTAAAACTTTTTTTATATTTTATAAACATTTAATTATTTTCCACAGCTCATGTATGTATATATATATATTAATGATGTGGAAAATAAAACAATAAATAAATGGTTAATTAAACTTCTATCAAGTGTACATGTTAATTTGTTATATTAATATTATTTTTAATGTATATTTTAATTATTTATTTTGGTGGAAAGGGATAATGTGGGGTAAAATTACTTTTTTTGTAAAATAACAAAACAATAAATAAATAATACATCAAACTTTTTTTTTATTATCCATGTATGTTGAAAATAATAAAACAATAAATCAAAAGTAAAAAAATTGTCTGTGTATATTAATTTATTATTATTAATAATTTTTATATACATTTTAATGCCTTATTTTGGTGGAAAAGATAATGTGGGCTAAAATGTTTTTTTCTTTCTATTATATAATATTTTTACTGCTTTGTAAAAGAATAAAACAATAAATAAATAGTACATCAAACTATTTTTATTGTCTATGTATATGTTAATTTATTATTCATATTTTGTATAGATATTTAAATTTATTTTGGGCGGAAAGGGGTAATGTGGGGTAAAAATGTAATATGTTTCCAATGGCATTAGGCTTTGTATTTTTTTTAATGCTTTGGCAAATATTAATACAATAAATAAATACTTTTTATGCATTGTGTAGACACTCGCTAACATGAAGCTAAACGTTTCGTTCAGAAATCATGAGCGTTGAACAACCTCATTAACATATGACCACCCTCATTTACATGTCATTACTTATTCAGTATTAAGCAGCTTGAGTTGAACTATGACTGTGTGTAGAAGTTAATCAGCCGTAACAGAGACCATTTATATAGGAATCTTAGCAAAAAAAGAGCGAAAATGAAACTAAATGATCAGTTTTTGGTGTAAGAAACTCAAGTTTGATGCTTTATATCAGTAATCAAAGAAACAATTGCTGCAATGAAATGAACGTGTACTTTGCACAATATTTACCCCCAGTTCACTATGACCCTATTGTTCACAACTAATTTGAAAATGTTTATTATTCTTTGACCACACTTCTGTTAACCAGACAAGCAGACTTAGTTATCAGAAGATGCCGATGAAGCCAAGAACAACTCCTTTTCTTTTTCTTTGTAACCATTGACATGCTTTAAATGAAATCTTGAATATACTGATGAAGTTGGTGTTGATGATAGTAGATGTTTGCTGTTGAGTTTCAGTAAATGTCCTGTAAAGGGAAGTGCGTTGTGTGAAAGCATCAACCTCTTCGCAGTGGTCTTGTATAGGTCTTGTATAGGTCTTGTATAGGTCTTTTATAGGTCTTGTATAGGTCTTGTATAGGTCTTGTATAGGTCTTGTATAGGTCTTGTATAGGTCTTTTATAGGTCTTTTATAGGTCTTGTATAGGTCTTGTATAGGTCTTGTATAGGTCTTTTATAGGTCTTGTATAGGTCTTGTATAGGTCTTGTATTCTTGTATAGGTCTTTTATAGGTCTTGTATAGGTCTTGTATAGGTCTTTTATAGGTCTTTTATAGGTCTTGTATAGGTCTTTTATAGGTCTTGTATAGGTCTTGTATAGGTCTTTTATAGGTCTTTTATAGGTCTTGTATAGGTCTTTTATAGGTCTTGTATAGGTCTTGTATAGGTCTTGTAAAGGTCTTGTATAGGTCTTGTATAGGTCTTGTATAGGTCTTTTATAGGTCTTGTATAGGTCTTGTATAGGTCTTTTATAGGTCTTGTATAGGTCTTGTATAGGTCTTTTATAGGTCTTTTATAGGTCTTGTATAGGTCTTGTATAGGTCTTGTATAGGTCTTGTATAGGTCTTGTATAGGTCTTGTATAGGTCTTTTATAGGTCTTGTATAGGTCTTGTATAGGTCTTGTATAGGTCTTGTATAGGTCTTTTATAGGTCTTGTATAGGTCTTGTATAGGTCTTGTATAGGTCTTGTATAGGTCTTGTATAGGTCTTGTATAGGTCTTTTATAGGTCTTGTATAGGTCTTGTATAGGTCTTGTATAGGTCTTGTATAGGTCTTGTATAGGTCTTGTATAGGTCTTTTATAGGTCTTGTATAGGTCTTGTATAGGTCTTGTATAGGTCTTGTATAGGTCTTTTATAGGTCTTTTATAGGTCTTGTATAGGTCTTGTATAGGTCTTGTATAGGTTCTTCAAGGATGTTTAGTGGTGTGTTTGAATAGATGTGAGAGCTTTGACTCTGAATTATTGTGTTTTCTTCTTCTTGTGCAGCGGAGCTCTTCCACCAGTTGTCTCAGGCTCTGGAAGTGTTGACAGACGCCGCCGCCAAGGTGAGAATCACCTCCAATCGCTACCAAATCTCTCTATATGTGTCGAAAAACACAACTCTGCATTTACAGTAACGTCAGATCAGTGTATTCTTGAGTCCTCTGCCCACGGTGGGGTTCGTGTAGGCCAAGAGATCTCCTCTGCTGTCATCACAACTCCATAAATGTCCATAGATTTACACAAGTAACTAAAATAATTAAAATTGAAATAAGTTTTAGAATTTCAGAAGTTTTAAAATCCCCCTGTAATCAATAATTGTATCTCTTAAAAACTCATCTTTGGTCAACAAAATGACATATCTAAGCATTTTTTCCTTGAAAGAAATGTTGTCATGCCTCAAAACATCTTGAATGTAACTCGACACCCTTGCCTCATTTAGTATGCACGGTTCTATGAATATGCAAATGAGCCCCGCCTCCACTCACTCACTCAGCTCAGAGATCCACTGGTTGACGATCACACTTTGATCTGATTGGTTACAAGGTAGTTTGTGACGTCAGAAACACCAGCGATTTCAAAGCGTGTGTTTGAGACTGTCTTTGGTTCACTGCAGTTTTAAGGAGGAAATACTCAGCAATGGTGTCGACTTATTACACATGGTTTGTCGTATTAAAAACACCACATACACACATAAACAACATTAAACGTTTGATTTTTCACCACAGGGCGACTTTAAGAGCATGAGTTCCTCATGGTTTCCTTTTTTTTTAACCAATGAATTTACGACTCTTTCAGTATTTCATGATTTACTGGATAAGGTTTTTTAAAAATATTTTTTACTCACAATTTCTACCTGATAAAATATTTTAGAGAGTGGCATAACTAGAAAAATGTGTGTTAATATTTTTTGTATAAGGATGTAAAAATTGACAATTTTGCAATTATATATTTCTTTTTTTTAGGCTTTGGAAAATATAAAAATTACAGAATAAAAACGCTCATAGCATTTTAAGATTTGATTGATTTCCATGACTTTTCCAGGTCTAACGTCCAGAAATCGCACTTTTAAAATGTCCTGAGGAATCCCACAAATAATTTTGATAAGAAACATCTTGATTTTCAGCTTATTTGATCTATTTCAACATTTATTATGTTCATCTGATCATTCTTTTGTTTGTCTTTCCTTCAGGCTGCTTACGACAAGATCCGCACTGCTAAGAAACAAGCCGAGGAGAGAAACCGAAAGCTGGATGACAAGAGGAAGAAGATTAAACTCGGTCAGCTGCTCATCCTCACTTCTTCTGCTCTTCTGTTACTCTGGCTTTAAGCAGACTGTCAGCGTAATACATGCTGAAGGACATTTGCTTGTGTTTTGTAGATTTGGAGGCACGTGAACGACATGCAGACACTGTGAAAACAGAAGAGGTTAAAATCACCCGCACATTAGAAGAGGAGGTGAGGGCTTGCATTGATGACTGGATGTGTGTGTGTGTGTCAACTCAACAAATGACTTTTTTTTTATTTGTAGTAAGACTCCTAGATTAGTGACTATGTGCTTGGAAACACTAATATCTACATTTACATTCCTGCATTTTATCCAGACGCTTTTATCCAGAACAACTTACATTGCATTTAGGGTTTATAGATTTTTATCTAATATTAAAACGTTTATAGATAATTTATCTTAATATCTGAAACCACGTTCAAACGATAAAGCCTCACCTTTCTATGGGAGCTTGTTTCCGCCACCATGTAATTGCAACTTTCTTCTCTCAATTCTTTTTTTCCCATAATTCTGACTTTTTTATCGTAATTCTGACTTTTTTATAGAAATTCTGAGATTTTTCTCGCAAATTGACAGGCGAACGGACCAATCATAATCCGGCATCCGCCGAATCCACCATTTTTGTCCGGCAAAGCAGTCAGGAGAGTTAGTAGATTAACGTTGGAGGATTTGAACGTGAGAAACGGAGTGTACTGACGTCTTTCCGCGGTTAAAACAACATTCCTTCTGATGTTCATTCATGTTTATTTGATGCTATAAATGAACTAGAAGGAAGAGATGAGCGGCTTTAACTGAGCGATCTGTCACGACCAAATTTGAAAGTTGAGATTGTTTCATATCAAAAGTACCCTGGTGTGTCCTGTCTCAGTGTGTTGTCAGTGTCCTCTCTGCTCCACGATGTGTGTTTTACTGCGTGAGAACATGGTGTGTGTGAGAGAGGCGTGGCTTGTCGGACATAGCAACAGTAACTAAAGGGGGCGGGGCTTTGCAAACGGTCAATTCTGACTTTATCACAATTCTGAGTTTAAATCTCGAAATTCTGAGTTTAAATCTCGCAATTCTGAGTTTAAATCTCGCAATTCTGAGTTTTTTCCCGCAATTCAGATTTTTTCCTTACAATTCTGAGTTTAAATCTAGCAAGTTTAAGTAACCCAATTCTGACTTTTCCCTCAGAATTCTAACTTTTTTCTCACAACTTGACTTTTTTCTCGCAATTCAGACTTTTTTTTCCGCAATTCTGACTTTTTATTTGCAATTCTGACTTTTTTAAAATCAGAATCTGACTTTTTTTCCGCAATTCTGACTTTTCTCTCTCAGTTCTATTCAAATCTCACAATTCTGACTTTTTTTCTTGCAATTCTGAGTTTAAATCTCACAATTCTGACTTTTGACTTTATTTCTCACAATTTAGATTTTCTTTCTTGCAATTGTGAGTTTATATCTCTCTTTTTTCCATGGCAGAACTAATCTTCCATACCTTTCCATCCTGAAACTGCACACGTACACCAGTGGTTTGATTGGTTTTATTAGTGAACAGCCAATAGGTGTCAGTGTTTGACACGTGGAGTCTGAGTGACGGGTTACTGCAGGTCAGTGTGTGTGTGAATCGCTCCAGGAGTATTGTTTTGTTAATCTAGGAATGTGTGTGTGTGTGTGGTTGCGTGTTCGTCTGTTGTAGATCGCCCGTCTGAGGGAGGAGGGTTCACGAGAACTACAGGAGCAGCAGAGACTCATACGAGAGCAGATCCAGAGAGAGGCAAACACAAACACAGGTGCTTAAACACACACATTCATGCACTGGGCAGATGCTTTTATCCTAAGAGACTTACATTGCACTGAAAGCATATCAAATATATTAAATATCAAGTTAAGTTATTCAATTCCAATTGAATGATAGATAGTAAATGATGACAGAATGATAATTTTTGGGTGAACTAAATTGCAAATCCAGAAACAAACTAATTTTCATTTATTGTTTCCTCAATACTCCAAGAATCGTGTTTATGTGCATTTAAACCTTTCCATTTAAAGGTTGTAATCCTCTAGTAAAGCGTTTCAGTCTGATCTGAAGAGTTTGAGCACTTCATGTGTGCATCGGAGAGCAAGGAAGATAATGAGATCGACCGAGATTGATTTTTTTTATTACCGATACCAATTATTTGCATGTTTATGTGCCCGGTATATGGAACCGATATTTATTTATTTATTTATTTATTGTTTTATTTCTGTTTTTGACAATTATAACAACAGTACTGAACTGAACAAAGTTGTTCATTAACACTTTTTAAGAACTGTAATGCCGTCAATTTCACTTATTCATTGCATACTAACAAAACACACTTTAAAATCAATAAATTGAGTCTGAAAGTGGGCGAAAATAAAATATATAGTGCACTGTCACTGAATCTTTGATCAGGTAAACAAACAGGTAACGAATATAGGATGTAAAAATCATTCTAACAAATGGAAAAAAGCATAAACCAAAAGCATTCTCAAGATGACGGCGTTTATCGGTGATTCCGATATAATGAAACCGATATACTTTTATGGGAAAATGCTTAAATTTGTGTGTTGTGTTGTGTGCCCTGATATTGAAGGTTTTCTTTTTATTCATGTTTTATATAATTATGATTATTGATTCTATGTGTTTTTTATTTTTACTTGTCTTTTTAGTTATTCATTGTACAGCACTTTGGTCAGTTTTGCGCTGTGTGTAAATCTGCTTTATAAATTAAAATGACTTAAATATCGGGGGAAAATATCGGTTAAACCGATTATCGGTCGATCTCTATATGTAATATAATAAAACAGAATAATGGTTAACATTCAAATATCATTCAGAATAATACAAGCTAGAATATTGAGAAAATACAAATAAATTCATAGCAGCAAATATTACTCCAAACATCCGTGCGTGCCACCCCAAGTCTCCCTGTGGTCAATCATTTTATCACTTAAAACTCCTATTTAAACGTTTTTTTTCCTTGGAAAAAAATTCTTTATGCCTTAAAATATGCCTCACTCAGCTCAGAGATCCACTGGTTGACGATCACACGTTGATCTGATTGGTTACAAGGTAGTTTGTGACGTCAGAAACACCAGCGATTTCAAAGCGTGTTTTTGAGACTGTCTTTGGTTCACTGCAGTTTTAAGGAGGAAATACTCAGCAATGCTGTCGACTTATGAATTTACACATGGTTTGTCTTAAAGCGTATTAAAAACACCACATACACACATTAACAACATTAAAAGCTGGATTTTCACCACAGGGGGACTTTAAAGTCTCTATAATATTAGGACATGGAGATGATGAATGCATCTGTTCTGCACCTGAACATCTCACGTAAATAAGTGCTGATGGGTAAATCACCGTGGATAGAAAAGACACCGTCCATCACTGAGGGTCAATGAAAGTGTTGATGAAACGCAGGATAGAGAGCACTGGAAGCAATGGTTGTGTGTGAGTGATGTCAGCACAGCGTTTGCACGCTAGTGAGGCTCTCGGAGGGAAGGAGACGGGACAGGAGCCTGTGAATGTGTGTCTGTCTGATAGATGATTGAATGAGAGCATGAGAATCGAACTCGTATTTATTTCTGTTTTTGTTCTTCACAGACTCTTCAACAGGACACCAGGGCAGCAAACATGTGACTCCTAAACTGAAGGTACTGTTCGTGCAGTGAAGTGATAGACTTGCGGAAGAAACCACATAGAAAAATAAACAAATTAATAAATTGAACATAGAGCAGAATTTGATAGTTCTGCCTTTGTGCTTTACGATTAACACTAGAGCAACTGTGTAGCAATGCAGTAAAAACACTTGGTCACAGTTAGGGCTGTCAAGCTATTACAAATTTTTATCTAATTAATTACATGCCGATTAATTAATCGCACATCAATTTTGGCAAAAAAATAAATAATAATAATTCCCTGCAAAAGATAATTTAAAGTTAAATGAGAAAAGCATCAAATAGACATTACAAGAAAGATTTTATTTGATTCAATATAGCATTTATTACACATAAACCTTTAGGCTACAACAGCCATGATTATTATTTTTTCAGAAGCTGCATCTGACTTGATATTTAGATATATTTACAGATCAAAACAGGTTAGTTACCGACATTCTTCAAAATATCTTCTTTTATGTTCCGCAAAAGAAAGAAAGTCTGAAACAACACGAAGGTGAGTAAATGTAAATAAACAAAATTATTAAATGATACCCTAACTAAAGCTGCCAGTAGGTGGCGTAAATAAATAAGCCATTGAATCATTCATTCATTCAATTTGTTCAAATGGCTGAATCATTCAGGGAATGAAGTAAATGACTCTTTATGAACGAGTCATTGAATCATTCGTTCATTCGATTTGTTCAGACAGTTGAATCATTCAGGAATGAAGTAAATGACTCTTTATGAACGAGTCATTGAATCATTCGTTCATTCGATTTGTTCAAACGGCTGATTCATTCAGGAATAAAGTAAATGACTCTTTATGAACGAGTCATTGAATCATTCATTCATTTGATTTGTTCAAACGGCTGAATCATTCAGGAATGAAGTAAATGACTCTTTATGAACGAGTCATTGAATCATTCGTTCATTCGATTTGTTCAAACGGCTGATTCATTCAGGAATAAAGTAAATGACTCTTTATGAACGAGTCATTGAATCATTCATTCATTTGATTTGTTCAAACTGCTGAATCATTCAGGAATGAAGTAAATGACTCTTTATGAACGAGTCATTGAATCATTGGTTCACCCGATTGATTCACTTAAAACGAGGATTCCTTCAGAGACGAAACACCGCTGTGTGTTGCTCAGAGACGCACAAAAGTTCTGCTCAGGCTTTATAGGTAATATTTTCTTTGGAAAAATTTAGCAAAAACAGACAATATTGTGTCTAAAATATAACTGAATATTAACTTCTTATTTATTGAACTGGTGTATAAAATCAATATCACATTTGCACTCGTGCGATTCGGGACAAAAACAGCACTCGTGTGATATTGAGCTCTTCACTCGTGTGATATTGCGTAACTATATCATATGATATAAATATGAAACAAAAACTCTTTATCATTTTTATCCCTGATATCTTGAAGTTTAGAGCCATTATAACTGGATTCTACAGGCTTCATCACGCAGTCCTGCTTCATGTTCATCACCGATCAACTTTATGAAATGTAAGATGAACATTACATCTAGGTTGAAGGTCTAGGTTAAAATCATTTTAACGCATTATTTTTCTATAGCTAACTAATTAAATTAACGCGTTAAATCGACAGCCCTGCTCACAATGTTTCATGCAATAATCAGTCCAACCCTTTGGATGTAAAATATTTGCACATAGCCCCTCCTGAGATTTTCAGTTAATATTTTAGTATTAATATTGTTTAATATTACGCTGGTACATTTTGTTTTATTATAAATTTTTATTTATATTAGATTTTTTTTTTTATGAGTATCAAATGTTTTATTTGAACTTTTATTTAGTTTGTATTTTTATTTTTTTATTTTTTTAATATTGTTTTATTTTATTGTTTTTAAATTTATTTAAATTTGTATGATTTAATTAAGTGTTCGCTACCAGTTCACTGGGGTTTGCGAACCCTTTTTGAGAAACCCAGTACTCGTACATCATGTGCGCGCTCGTAAACCAGTGACTTGATGAACTTTAGGATACAGATGAGCTGAAATGAGTTCTCTCGCAATGATTTAAACGTTCTCCGGCTTTCTAATGGACATCACTCGAACTCGATGACCCATGATTCTCATTAATGCTCGTTCACCCTGCCATCATGTCTGTTCCTGTCCTCCAGTGTCGTCGTATCATCTGGAGAATATCTAACTTTGTAAAACAAACAGGACTGTATTTCCTTTGGAAACCGTTCAGTTTTCTTTATTAAAGGACGAAGCTAACATTAGCTAATGTGTTTATGTATTTAATCTCATTATTGTGTCCGGCCCTGGTCCAAACATCCCATCCTCCGGTGAATTACCTTCATGTTTGTGTGCTCTCTCAGGGAAAATAAACATTGGAGTTGAATTAGAAGAAACTCCGGCTGATGTACGGTTGCATTACGTGAGATTTGGCATGAACCCGGTTTCTAAATAGTTTTCCCAGCAGTGTCTGATAGTCCCGCTGCGTTTCAGACGTATTCCTGCACGTATATTTTTCTTTCGAACTGATTCGCGTTGACTTCCTGAGAGGAGCCGTCTGATTAAACGAGTTCAGGCCCTTTAAAACAAATTAGTCTTGCTCTTTCAATGGAGCGCTCCATTAATTAAAGCAGATTCCTCCACCGGTGCTCGCGTTCGGGTCCTCTATTAGACAGATGATTGATATTGTGTTGCAGTTCTGATGTGATTGGAACATTGTGAGCACATGGTTTTAGTGCAGCATCTGAAAAATGAAATCAATACTGAATATGAGGCGTAAAGAGAGATATATACACAAATATATTTTTATTTTATGTTTGGGTTTTTTAAAGGAATCTCTTCTGTTCACCAAGGCTTGATTTATTGTAAAATGCAGTGAAATATTATTACAATTTAAAATGGCTGCTTTCTATGTGAATATATTTTAGTGTATTTTATTCTTGTGATCAAAGATTCATAAATTCATAAATCATAAATTCCACAGAAATATGAAGCAGCACAACTGTTTTAAACTGATTTTTTTTTTTCATGTTACAGTGATGAGAATTGAAGGGATAAAATGTGTTTAATTCCAAGTAACATCACAATAGACTAGAGAATGTTACCTCTATGTCATTTTTAAAGAAAGTGTTGCTTTGATGCTAATTTTCTCTGTATTTTTCTCCTGTCCTCAGTTGAAGTGGAAGTGTAAAAAAGACGATGCCAGTAACGCCGGCTATTCTCACGAATGTCTTCAAAACCTCTTTCAGAAGGTGAGGAGTCTGTTTAACTGGTGTTTAGGAGAATTGTTTTAATTGTTTTTGAATGGCGAGTGCTGAACTGGGTTAAAAACAACCCAAGGGCTGGGTAAATATAGGACAGAACACATGTTGGGTTCATTTGGTCCAACAAATTGGGTTATTTATTAACCCAGCATAATGGGTTGATTTAACACAGCATAGTTGATTCATTTTTACTATAATACTAGCATCTTCTTTTTTTTCACTTCATACGTGAATTTATGTCTACGGATAAACGTAATTTTTTTTTTTTACCTTTTAAACTTAAAAAAAAATACTCGCTACAACCACTGGTTTGCATGATGATTCCTATATTTTCAAACAGATTTTACAGTATAGTATATTTTATATCGTTTAAGTATATATAAGCTCGTTTAACAAATATTAGAAGTAAAAATGAAACATTTAGAAGTAATTCAAGTGTAATCGACCAGTCATCCCAGTGGATGCTGCACATTGGTGGTGGTTGAGGAGAGATCCCCTGATATAATTGAAAAAGCGCTTTGGGTGTACAGTAGAACATATGAAAGCGCAATATTAATGCCTCATCATTCATTCATTCTAACTTCAGACCGCCGTCCTGCGTTTCACTCATAGCCGAAAGATGCGACGACAGTCTCCATAACCTGTCCATAAGAAGACATGCACCATTTTGACGGAGCTGCACTGCTAACCCAAGATCTGGGTTACACTAGAAAACTACCCAAAGACGGGTTGTTACGTCTGACCCAGGATCTGGGTTACACAAAAACTACCCAAACACTGGGATGTTACGTCTGACCCAAGATCTGGGTTACACTAGAAAACTACCCGAACACTGGGTTGTTACGTCTGACCCAAGATCTGGGTTACACTAGAAAACTACCCGAACACTGGGTTGTTACGTCTGACACAAGATCTGGGTTACACTAGAAAACTACCCAAACACTGGGTTGTTACGTCTGACCCAGGATCTGGGTTACACTAGAAAACTACCCAAACACTGGGTTGTTACGTCTGACCCAGGATCTGGGTTACACAAAAACTACTCAAACACTGGGTTGTTACGTCTGACCCAGGATATGGGTTACACAAAAACTACTCAAACACTGGGTTGTTACGTCTGACACAAGATCTGGGTTACACTAGAAAACTACCCAAACACTGGGTTGTTGCGTCTGACCCAGGATCTGGGTTGCACTAGAAAACTACCCAAACACTGGGTTGTTACGTCTGACCCAGGATCTGGGTTACACAAAAACTACCCAAACACTGGGTTGTTACATCTGACCCAGGATCTGGGTTACACAAAAACTACCCAAACACTGGGTTGTTACGTCTGACCCAGGATCTGGGTTACACAAAAACTACCCAAACACTGGGTTGTTACGTCTGACCCAGGATCTGGGTTACACAAAAACCACTCAAACACTGGGTTGTTACGTTTGACCCAGGATCTGGGTTACACAAAAACTACCCAAACACGGGTTGTTACGTCTGACCCAAGATCTGGGTTACACTAGAAAACTACCCAAACACGGGTTGTTACGTCTGACCCAGGATCTGGGTTACACAAAAACTACCCAAACATGGGTTGTTACGTCTGACACAAGATCTGGGTTACACTAGAAAACTACCCAAACACTGGGTTGTTACGTCTGACCCAAGATCTGGGTTACACTAGAAAACCACTCAAACACTGGGTTGTTACGTCTGACCCAAGATCTGGGTTACACAAAAACTACTCAAACACTGGGTTGTTACGTCTGACCCAAGATCTGGGTTACACTAGAAAACCACTCAAACACTGGGTTGTTACGTCTGACCCAAGATCTGGGTTACACTAGAAAACCACTCAAACACTGGGTTGTTACGTCTGACCCAAGATCTGGGTTACACTAGAAAACTACCCAAACACTGGGTTGTTACGTCTGACCCAAGATCTGGGTTACACAAAAACTACTCAAACACTGGGTTGTTACGTCTGACCTCAGATCTGGGTTACACTAGAAAACTACTCAAACACTGGGTTGTTACGTCTGATCCAAGATCTGGGTTACACAAAAACTACTCAAACACTGGGTTGTTACGTCTGACCTAAGATCTGGGGTACACTAGAAAACTACTCAAACACTGGGTTGTTACGTCTGACCCAGGATCTGGGTAACACTAGAAAACTACCCAAACACTGGGATGTTACGTCTGACCCAAGATCTGGGTTACACTAGAAAACTACCCAAACACTGGGTTGTTACGTCTGACCCAGGATCTGGGGTACACTAGAAAACTACTCAAACACTGGGTTGTTACGTCTGACCCAAGATCTGGGTTACACTAGAAAACTACCCAAACACTGGGTTGTTACGTCTGACCCAGGATCTGGGGTACACTAGAAAACTACTCAAACACTGTGTTGTTACGTCTGACCCAAGATCTGGGTTACACTAGAAAACTACTCAAACACTGGGTTGTTACATCTGACCCAAGATCTGGGTTACACTAGAAAACTACTCAAACACTGGGTTGTTACGTCTGACCCAGGATCTGGGGTACACTAGAAAACTACTCAAACACTGGGTTGTTACGTCTGACCCAGGATCTGGGGTACACTAGAAAACTACCCAAACACTGGGTTCTTACGTCTGACCCAGGATCTGGGTTACACAAAAACTACCCAAATACTGAAAAAATTACCCAAAAGGCTCAACCCAGGATTTGGGTTGAAAAAATAAGCCAAGATTCTTTAGAGTGTGTAGTGTGTAGTTTGTAGTTTGAGTGTGTAGTGTGTAGTTTGTAGTTTGAGTGTGTAGTTTTCTGTTGGTTAGTTTTAATCGGATTATCAGCCGTTGTTTTGAAGGTGAGGGTTAGGGTTAGAGTTTGTTGTGAGAAAGTGAGCTTGTGTGTGTGAATGAGCAGTTTTCTGCTGGTAATGAGCAGGTCTGCTGTCCAGCGCCGCAGGTTTCAGGTCTGCATGACATCAGCCATTAAAAAGCTTTTATTTCCCCCCCGTGTGTGAGCAATATTAAGTTTTATAGCTGTGCGAAACGCCGAAGGCAATGCAGTTCACATGCCACCGTTAAGACCCGGCTTCACGGACACGTTTAGTGCCGTCAGGGGACTCGAGGAAATGTGCTCTTCACATGCAACAACACCACGAAAACGCTGCCACTCCCGCGTGTGTGTGTGTGTGTGTGTGTGTGTGTGTGTGTGTGTTCATGACGTCAGGCTTCGTGTTTGATTCAATTGTCCCTCTACACGCACCTCTTCATGGGTAGGGCATCAGCATAAACTGCTCGTGAAAGAGTGAAGGTGGAGGTTACGAAACGACCCCAGCGAGAGAGATCGATGTGTGTTTTGGACTCTGCGAACGGGTCAAGCCCTCTTTGGAAACGTATATGAATTAGCCTTCCATTGGGACGCTCTGCTTTGTCACTGTTGGCGAGATTTCCCGGTTCTGAACGTCAAATACATTCTTTTCCCAGGCCTTTCAGGGACGCCAGAGTCTCAGAAACATCTTCCCGTACTGATGCTCATGTCTTTATGAGAGGGTGAAACTCATGAAACCTGTCAATATGTCCAATCAGAACAAAGAAATAAGAAATTGTTTTATGTAAAGTAACATCTGGGACGTTTTTAGGGCTTATAACTGTTGTGAACGTGACAATGCAACAAATCATTTAAAAAGGTCCTAAAATAGACTTTATTTTACATTAAAATGATTTATTTATTTATTATTATTTTGTGGTTAAATATTTTTGTTAACATTTTGTGATCATATTTAACCACAAAATTGAAAGAAAGAAAGATCTTTAATGTAAAATAATGTCTATTTAAGCCCTTTTTTTTTTTGAATTTATTACATGAGCTTTACTGTCGTGAAAATCGGACAATACAATAAATCCTAAAAATAGACTTTATTTTTCTAAATAAATCATAATGTCTTATTTTGATTTTGTAGTTAAATTGTGGTTATAGATTTTGTGATCATATTTGAATGAAATAAACTCCTAAAATAAGATTTATTTGACTTAAACCTTAATTTCTTCTTATTATTTTTTTAAATTATTTTCTGGTTAAATAATTGTAGTTAAATGTTGTGATCATATTTAACTACGACATCAAAAGAGAGAAGTAAAAAATTGTTTTATATAAAAATAACATCTATTTAGGACTTAAATAAAGGTAAACTGTCATGAAATTATATGACAATGTAATAAATCCTAAAAATAGACTTTATTTTACAAAATAAATCATTATTTCTCATTTCTTTCTTTAGATTTTTGTAGTTAAATTATGGTTATATATTTTGTGATCATATTTGAACACAATCAAAAGAAAGAAATAAGAAATTATGATGTTTTCTAAAAAAAATATTTTTTTATGATTTAGTTCATGAGCTTTACTGTGATGAAAATATGACAATGTCATAAATTCTTTTTTTAAAAACTCCTAAAATAGACTTTACATAAAACTTAATTTATTTTGTGGTTAAATTTTGTGATCATATTTAACAACAAAATCCAAAGAAAGAAGTAAAAAGGGATGTTTTTTCTAAAATAATGTTTATTTAGGAACTGAATAGACCTTAAACTGTCATGAAAATCTGACAATGTAATCCTTAAAATACCTAAATATATTAATGATACCAAAATAGGCTTCAATTTCATTTCTCATAATAAATTCTGTGCTGTTTTCTTTTGATTTTGAGGTGAAATTGGCATGTTTTCATGGGATTCGCTCCAGAAAGTGTCATGTTTTAGAGGAATCAAGCAGTTGAATCAATTTAGTCCTTCCGAGGGTCAAAGGTCAAATATTGGCTCATGCTCAAAATGTACTCCCAGAATTCCTGATTTGATATCGGGACCGTTTCTCATGCTCTGAACAGAAATAGAGAGCGCCCTGGTGATTTATGACAGACGTTTATAAGGATAGAAGACTTTGTTTGCACTAAAAATAGTCAAATCCTTCTCACGGTTTTTATTTTCTTCTCCCCTCCTTTCTGCCCAAATCTAAAGCAGAGTTTTTACCCATTTTCAGTGGTTATTATTGTGTTCTAATGATATTTGCATTGCAGTATGGAGACGTCTTGAACATCCTGATATCCAGTAAGAAGAAAGGCAGTGCTGTGGTTGAGTTTGCATCAGTAAAAGCAGCTGTGAGTATTTTTCATCTGTATAAAATCTCCAAATACACAACAGTTTGAAAACAAAATAGTATTTCTTTTTTTTATTAGGGATTAATAAAAAGGGATTTATTAAAACAGCCCAAAATCCATTTTATATTATTATTATTATTATTATTATTAATTTTTTTTTTGTGGGGACATTATTTTCTGGACAATTAAACACATTTTCACCAAATTCTCATAATGTTTTTTGAACCTTTTACTTTTTACTCAAATTTTTCTCAATGTTGATTTTCATTCTTTGTCTTTATGCAAAATATAATTTCTATGTGACCTGGATATTATTGACAGTTTACATAAGATTCATCCAATTGAATATATGTTATTATAATTTTTTTACCCATTTGTATAATAATTTTGAACCTGATTTGATATGTGATTTTTTTTTTAATATTTATTAAACATACATGCATGACAAAATCAACAACAACATAAATAAATAAATAGAAACATTTCTAAATTTAGAATTAAAATTCTAAACACATTCTTTGAAAAATTAAAAGAAGAAAAAAAGAAGCATTCATGATTTATTTACATTTATTAAGATACAAACGGGTGAAAAAAAACTAAATAAATAAATAGAATTAAAACATAGGACAAAACAGAGGTAATGATGAAAATAAAAATAGAAAATAGAAATAATCAATTAGTACATGAAAATAAAGCAGATTTTTATATATTTTGAATGTATATTTTGTATATATTATAATTCTCTAAACATTTTTTGTATTCATGATTTATTTACAATTTATTATGATACATACAGGGTGGAATACAACAACAACAAAATACATAAAAATACAAAACAGATTAAATAAATGATGAAATTAATAATTTATTAATGATGAAAATAAAATAAAAATAATTAATAAATGGATTATATATACATATATATATATATATATATATATATATATATATATATGTATATATATATATTATTCATTTTGTTTATATTATAAATATATTTATTATAAAATTAGTGTGAATGATATTGTTCGCCTTAAATTAGTTTTTGCAAGTATATCGTGACAGTTCTGATGCTTTTTGAGCACAGGAAACCATATTTAATATAAAGCAGAACCTGTTATTGTTCTGAGATTCGACCCTGTTGTTGTTGCTGGTCTGCGGTTCCCGGTTCCCGCTCGGAAAGCACGGCCTTTGTGTCTCCTGAGGCTCGTTCGAGTTCAGCACACACACATTCAGTCATTTATTATAGAAAACTGTGTATTATGCAGCGTTTTGTACTATAACAAAATGTATAAAACGGTTATTTCCAATCCTTGATTGTGATTGGTCAATATGACCGCTTCACCCAACGGTTCTATGTATCACTACACAACACCCCTAGCAACCACTCTTAGCAACGTAAACACATGTTTGATCTTATTGATATTGTTCATTGAAGCTATAGTAGAGTATTGTGAGAGATCGAGTGAGCGAGTGTTCCTGCATTTACAGTAGATATAGCATTTTCCTTCAGGTCAGTCCTGTATTCATTATAAAAAAATCCAATAATTATAATAATATGATTCAATAATATGTAAATAGTCATATGTCATTTGCGTCTTCCTTCTCCATGATCACAAGTTTGAGTCCTTTCAATATAAAACTCTCCTCTACTGACGACTCACTCATAAAGAGTCTTCGCCGCCATCTACTGGTGAAATAATGTATGTAACTTCTGTTGCTGTTTACAGTCAGGGACTATTTTCTCCAGCGGAAGGAAGGCTTTTAGTGATTTTACTTCATGAAAGTTGCATAGATACATATTTTTCAGCTTTAATATTTGTATTGTGTGGTAACCGTTTTATAAAAGCAATAATGTACTCGAGGCTAGAGCTGTATCGGGAGTAAGTCGTGCCTAACAACACCCTTCAGCCGGGACTTATTCACCATACAGCACAGCCTCTCATACCTTAATGCTTACATGTTCTCCAGCATCTTTGTTTTTAATGACATGTCCATCTTTTATGTGCCCTCGATCAGGACCTGGCGATTAAAAACGAGATCGGCCTGACGGGAAACCCACTGAAAATCACATGGCTGGAGGGACAATCTGCCCCGACGACACACACCGACTCCTCAGACGGGGTTTATAGCGCTGCACAGGTACACTCTTACTTATGACACAAGTTTAACAGTAAGTCTAGTCAAGTCACCTTCATTTATACTGCGCTTTTAACAATATAGACTGTTTCAAAGCAGCTTTACAGTGATAGTTTTGGCTTTACAGCAGCTCTAGAATAAAGTTATTGTTTAGCTAAAGTTAGTTTTTGATTGATTTACAGTGTACAGTAAACCTCACCAGTGTCTAGTTGCAATTTTACATTACTTAAAGTAAACCAGTGAACACATTTCCCCCAAATTCTTATTATTGCGATACTTGGATCTTTTACATTTTGGTCTCAATTTTCTCAGTGGTGGTTTTCATCACATTTTCATCTAAATGTGATCATTATCTTTTGATTTTGGGCTGAAATGTGACATGGACATTCTTGACTGATTACATAAGTTTCACCCTTATAAATATACATTATTATAATTCATTTACGGTTGTTTTATGACGCATACATGCGGGAAAACAGTGATAGCAACACAATCAAAGTCACTGTCCACTCTCACATGTGCATGAGAATCAGCATCTCAACCCGCACGCAAACTTACCTTTAATTGTAAAGTAACGAGTGTGTAAACGTGGGCATTGTGCTTCTGTGCGTGAGCGTTTGTCTTCGTGTAAAGTTTAACAAAACTATAATGTTACCGCAGCGTTCCAGATGATTCCTAAGGCTTTGGCATTCAATCTAAATAACATATTTCATCTATCCGTCAGAGGGAAGTATGTAAACATATAGGTTTTGCCTGTGCAAACACATGCTGGTGAGGCTCCTGAATAATGCCTCAGTGGGTTTGTTTGAGTTGGAGCACACGCACGCGAGCCGCTCTCTGGACCCCCAGCGCGAGTCTCATTAAGATCTGACCCTCAGACGCAGAGGCGTGTGTAATGTGTGTCTGGCACGAGATCCTGCGCAAACACACCAAAACAAGGGTTCCTGATCACAGCCTCTCTTCCAGACTCTCCTGCACATTTAAAGGGGACATATCATGCAAATCTGACTTTTTCCTTTTATAATGCCATTGTATAATGCCCTTTTCACAAGATGTCAAATAAGTCTCTGATGTCCCCAGAGTGTGTGTGTGAAGTTTTAGCTCAAAATACCCCACAGATATTTTTATATAGCATGTTAAAATTGTCACTTTTTGAGGGTGAGCAAAAACGCACCGTTTTGTGTCTGTTCCTTTAAATGCAAATGAGCTGCTGCTCCCGGCACAGGGGGCGGAGCTACAACAGCTTGTATCCTGAAAACTTCGAAAACTTTTTGCCTTTTATGTTCAAACCGGAGTCAGACAAAGATGGAGAGACTCAAGAAGAAGTGACAACATGTAGAAGCAACAGGACATTTCTGAATTGCATTTAAAGGGAGACACACAAAAATGGTGCGTTTTCGCTCACACCCAAAAAGGAGCAAATTTGACAAGCTATAATAAATGCTCTGAGGGTATTTTGAGCTGAAACTTCACAGAAACATTCTGGGGACAGCATAGATTTATATCACATCTTGTGAAAAGGGGCATTATATGTCACCTTTAACATCTTTAGTTGCTCAATATAGACACAGCCGTTTTTCAGTTGCAAAGGTGTTCTGAGTGAGTTTAGCATGTTGTAAGGTGGTTGCTAAGGTAATCTTGGGTTGCTAGGTGGTTGCTAAGGTAAAATCAGATTGCTAGGTGGTTTCTTATATTGTGTAGAATCGTGAGACTTCAGTGTTATCACTACCTGGTTGTGTAAAATTGTGTTGATAAATGAAACACAATAGTGTTACCATACTATATTGAACCTATATTACCATATTGTTTGGAATGGGATCTAAAAATACTTAAAGAATCGGATTCCTATCCTTGTGAATTAGTGTTTTTCCTGCTGGCTTTTCTCAAACAGGTCTTTTAAAGGGTCTTAAACCTCTCTAATCCAATCTAATCCAGCAACAAATGTGCTCCAGGCCTCCAGCTACATGAGTAGAGTAGCGATGAAAGCCACTGATAAGGAGTCGGATGGAAAATGAGTCCGGTGTCCTGGATGTGGGATGCAGGTTTGAGGAGAGTTTGACTGATGTGAAAGGCAAATGTTCGTATATTTTCTAGCATCTCAGTTTAATGTTCACAAGAACACGACTGTTCAAGTGTTTAAGATCAGTGAGATTTTGTATTTTGAAAGAAATTAATAATTTTATTCAGCAAGGACACATTAAATGGATCAAAAGTGACAGTAGGGGCGTGAGATATATGGACTATGATAATATCGGGATTGTTGTTTTAGCGATGTGTGATTTGATAGTATATCCCTCACGTTACACAAACACACATCTAGAGAGCGCAGGCATACACTACATCATAAAGTAGACTAGTGTGTGATTTACTCTATTAAAATGTGTTTATAACTGCCTCAATATTCAAGATAAGGGGCAAAAAGTCCTCTATGTCTTTATAGTTATATAATTTAATATAGTTAGTTAATATCACATGAATAGTGCTGTTTTTTTTTCTCCAAATATCATCATGCTTACAAATGTGATATTGATTTAATACAACAGTTCAATAACTAAGAAGTTAATATTAAGTAGTTATATATTAAGACTTACATTTTAGACGGTTTTGGCTGTTTTTGCTCTATTTCACCAACGAAAATGGTTTCAATCAAAACCACAGGACTGTTTTGCGTTTCTGAGTGACACACACTGGTGTTTCATCACTGAATAAACGAATCGGTTGAAGGAATGATTCAATGACTCACTCATTAAGAATCAGTCGTTTAAATGAATCGGTTTAATCTCAATGACTCGCTCATTAACAGTGACTTGCTGGTTTTAAGTTTCACATTTATTCTTTTCACATCACATATTTTCATTTACTTTTTAAAATCAAAAATCTATAGTCAATGTTTTATGTTTAAAACATCAAAACTTTATAAAGGTAAAAATGCCCATAAAAGGTAAAAATCAATTTAAACTCATTGGAAAAGATGATTTCTGTCACTGCAGTGAGCTGAACCGCACAGAATATGAAGAATATCATAAACTTCAGGAGTCAGCTATCAAGGTACAGACACAATAAACCACTGAGCAAAATATTGTATAAATATTGTTTTTGATAAAATCCCAGAAAATATTGAGAGATCTTCTTTTTTTCTTTTTTTTTGGCAGTAAAAGACATTTATATTGCTAAAAAAAAATCAATTTTAAACAAATGCTGTTCTTTTGAACTTTCTATTCCTCAAGTAATGTTTAAATAAACTGTTTAAACATTGATAATAATCATAAATGTTTCTTGAGCATCAAATCATCATATTAGAATGATTTGTGAAGGATCATGTGACGCTGAAGACTGGAGTAATGATGCTGAAAATTCAGCTTTGATCACAGGAATAAATTACACTTTATTATATATTCTCATATTTTAAATTGTAATAGTATTTCACTGTTTTTTTTTCTGTATTATTTGATCAAATGGTGAGCAAAAGAGAATTTTTTCCAAAATCTGACTGACATCAAACATTTGAACACTGGTGTGACTCATTAGTTGTTTGAGTTTGTGACTTGTACTTTCATATATATATATATATATATATATATATATATATATATATATATATATATATATAGCCATTAGCAGTCCTGAAATGAAACACTTTAAACAAGTCGTTCTGAAATCTCTTGCCATGTGAAGTGTGATGTAGTGAGCCGTCATTAGAGATTCTCAGCACACCATAGTTAATCCGTCTGGCTGTTGTTCAGCTCTTGCATTAATGCCCCAGGTTCCTCGTTTAGGGCGGATCAGGTCCACATTCTGGGGTTTTAACAGAATAATGTGTATGTTATTATGACAACGGACACTGAGTGCTGATTGCTTCATCGGGCCGCACATTAGAGGTCGTGTCACTGGAGGTCTGAGGTGTGTTTCCCGTACAACGCTGTAACTCGCTGCTTCACTACTATAGTGCGATCATCGCTGAAGACATCAACTCTCTAATCACGACTGTTTCCCGAAAGCATATTGTCACAAATTGGTCGTTCAAACCACGTTGTTTAATGATGTCACGAACTTGGTGGAGTAATAACTTCTTTTAATGAGTCATTTGAGATCGAATTGATACTAGACTTTTTGCTAAATTATGTACATGTCATCTGAGGACTATTTCTCATTTTTCTCAGTTATTTTGCTTTATTTCCAGATTCAATCATAGACTCGTTCTTACACACTAGAGCTCGTTCTTACACACTAGAGCTCGTTCTTACACACTAGAGCTCGTTCTTACACACTAGAGCTCGTTATTACACACTAGAGCTCGTTCTTACACACTAGAGCTCGCACTACACACTAGAGCTCGTTCTTACACACTAGAGCTCGTTCTTACACACTAGAGCTCGTTCTTACACACTAGAGCTCGCACTACACACTAGAGCTCGTTCTTACACACTAGAGCTCGTTCTTACACACTAGAGCTCGTTCTTACACACTAGAGCTCGCACTACACACTAGAGCTCGCACTACACACTAGAGCTCGTTCTTACACACTAGAGCTCGTTCTTACACACTAGAGCCACTAGAGCTCGCACTACACACTAGAGCTCGCACTACACACTAGAGCTCGTTCTTACACACTAGAGCTCGTTCTTACACACTAGAGCCACTAGAGCTCGTTCTTACACACTAGAGCTCGTTCTTACACACTAGAGCTCGTTCTTACACACTAGAGCTCGCACTACACACTAGAGCTCGTTCTTACACACTAGAGCTCGTTCTTACACACTAGAGCTCGTTCTTACACACTAGAGCTCGCACTACACACTAGAGCTCGCACTACACACTAGAGCTCGTTC
>CM038636.1:2469747-2504747 GCA_021554675.1 Leuciscus idus | reverse complement strand
CACGATATAATATAATATATATATATACGTATTTTAGATTTCAAGATTTCTCATTTTCATTTAGTTTAACTTGATGGACTAAAATAACTAAAACTGAAATAAATATTAATAAAAACTATACAGACATATATTTTTTTTTAACTAATAAAAAAGACAAAAACATGAAACATTTTTTAACTACAATATACAAATAAAAACTAGTTCAAAATATTAATACAAAATCTATAATAGAATCTCTATGGTGCTAAATTAACACTGGCTGAAATGAAGTAATTACTTAAATTAGGGCTGTTTACTTAAATTATTATTAATTTAAGGAATATTTGAAAGATTATTAATTTTGAAAAAATAAAATAAAAATATTTTGGAAATTATGTTCATGTGGTGATAATAAATGTACCATAGATTAATCATTGATTCCTAACATGGCGATTTTCATATTTAATATCTGAATGTACATCATTATAGCGTGTCGCCCAGAGAGCAGGAGTTTCACAGGCAGGACTTCTGGCCTCCATGTTGTGTTTAATTGTTCCCTCCACACGGCCCTGACTATAAATCTACATTATTTGGATTGGATTTAGTTTCACGTCTTTAGTTCTCGGGGTTCGTGTCTCAGAGCTGTGATAAATTCTCAGGGGTTGCGTGATATATGAAGGTTGTGAAACTTCCTGGACTGTGAAATAATAAATGACTAATAAGAGGTTTTTTGGAGTGTGCACTTATTTTATAATTTTTTTATTTTTAAAGGAATGTTTGTACTTCTCATTCCATCACAGAAATCATCTTGTTCAGCAGAAATGCACTTTGCACGATTTAGGGTTTTCACACACTCACAAAACACTGGCTTCACTAAAGCACTCGACGTTCTTTTACATGTAAACGTGTTTGAAACTAATAGATTCATTCCCAGTAGCTTCCCTCCTCTTGTCCGTGTGGGATTAAACATGTCAGTTTGCATCGGTAGAAACTTCGAAACTTCCACGAGGAGTGTTGCGTAAACGCTCTTCCCAGAACATTTGCTCGTAAATCACGGCGATCTCTCTCTCGGTGATCTACGCGTGTTGTTTCAGCGAGATAAAAGTGCAAACTCAGTGTGTCTGTTTTTCTTTGCTGTCAAATGCATCAGCGTTCCTGCCAGACACAACATGAACCAGATGGATCGACTATTTTGGGGAGTTTTCCTTTTTCAGCCATATCTGTAGACCTTGACTGAAACGTTCATTCCTGCCCAAAATAAATTCATTTGCGGGTCGTGTTTGGCTCTTGGCAGCCGCAGGTTTGTTCTCGTTCCCCTGACAGAGGAATTTCTGGGAAGGCCAGCGGGATCTCAGTGCTGGATGGGGAAGTTGACCTGTGTTGGTTTGTGGTGAGAATGCTGATTTTTAGATGAGGCAGGGATATTAGTTTAACCATAGATGCATATCTGTGCATTCTGGGATGCTATTATTGAGTTTTTCTGCTACGCTCTTAAAAATAAAGTTTCCAAAATGTTTTTTTTTCCCCCACAGAAGAACCGTAGATGATTTAGTAAAATGAGGAAACATCATAATAACATGCGAAAACAAAAGAACAAAAACGAGTGAACGAATTATATTGTCAATTTGTGCATTTGGGATGATATTATTGAGTTTTTCTGCTACGCTCTTAAAAATAAAGGTTTCAGAAAGTTATTTTCCCCACAGAAGAACCATTTTCGGTTCCCCAAAGAACCGTTCAGTGATCAGCTCTTAAACAAACCTTTTTTCCAGGGGTGTGTTCACACTTGTAGTTCGGTTCGTTTGGTCAAGAACAAAAAAAAGCAACATTTAGTCCTGGTGTGTTTAGCGCTCAAATTGGCAATTTAACACCGAACCTAAAGGCATCAAGATATGTCCACAACCTGATTGGTTGCTTTTATAACGTATATTTCATGACTGAACTTACCGAACATCCAAAACAATGTTGTTCGCTGTGCTAAATGTGCTTGTACCATATGATGGCATTTTGTCCTGAAACTCATGACGAGCTTAAAAATGTGTAAAGGAGTCAAAACAACGACTATGATGAGAAAAAATAGGCATGCTTAAGCTTTCTGTCCCTTTCTTGTGACATCATTTCCTGTTTTTGGTTCGTTTACATTAGGGATGCACCAATATCAATATTTTGGCCGATACCAATAACCGATAATTTTTTATGTTGAAAATTTTTATATAATTTTTGAGAGCCTCATTACAAAAACTAAAGTCTCACTATTAAAGCAACACTAAAGAATAATTTTTTACCTTCAAATAAAAATCGTATCAGTGGTTCATCAAGTCGTAACAGGGTGAACGGCACTTCTGTATCTCCCTATATCTGCTATAACCACACTATGCAAGTTTGCCAGATCGGGTCGCGTTTCTGTAGTTCGAATGAAACATAAGAAACTACAAATTTGACTTGCTTTACGGCAAGCGTTACAATAGTCATTATTTAGTTTTCTTCGTTTCTGATGTCGCAATACATCATACTTTCATAAAATCATGCATCATACTCTACCTTGTCTGTGGACATCATTATTTCCAAAGCCGGCGCTGGATAAACAGCGAGCATGCGTGTGACGGGAGGCTGCGATTGGCTAAATTATTTACGACAGCGGTAATGGACAATTCCGCTTCCAACCTGTAGGGGGACCGAAGAGGAGAAGTGCTTTGCTGTTGCTTTAAAAACCTTGATCCACTTGTATGAAAATGAAATGATAACGCATAAGATGAGAGGCAAAATGAAGTTATTTAAAGGTATAGCGGAGGATGTTTTACTTCCTGGTGGGTAACCTATACTATTGGTCCTCCTAATTGTCAATCATTCTGGTGAATCAATCAAACTTTTCAAAAAGTGGAGAGGGCGGGTCTTATCTAAAATTTGGAAAGATCCTCCGCTATACCTTTAAGATGTTTCTTATTCAAATTTCTTTTTACATTTTTATTTATTTATTATTAATATTATTATTATTATTATTTTTTTTTTTCTTCCCTTAATTCACTGGGTGTAAAGGAGGGGAAAAGAAAGAAAAAAATATATATTGTGTCAACTTCGACATGTTAATTGTATGATCGCAATATGAATAATGTCACAATAAAAAAGTATAAAAAAAAATTTAAATAAAAGCCTTGATCCAAACACACAATTATAATGTTCTCATTTATAGTCGTGTTAAACCCATTATTTAATGTTATTTAATCCACAATTAAAAGCGGTTGAATATTAGTGTAACCCTGAGCTTTACTCCGGGGTGGAAGTGAGTTTGTTTCTGGGCTTAAGAAGACTTTAGCTCAGGGTTAAAGCCAGTGTGAAAATCCTTACAAGCTGAATGAATGATTACCATAGTATTTACATAATACTCCAATGTACTACGAAGAATACCATAGTATTAATAATATGCTGCATGTCCATAATCATATCCCAGCGATTTTTGTTGTGGCTTTCAGTGTCAACAGTTTGAGAGTTAATTTAGTAAGTCTGTCCTTGAATTACTACGAAAGCGTTACTGTGAGTATTTCATACTGATAATACATTCTGACAGAAGCCAGTGTTTCATCAGCGCTGTCAGATTGATCTGAAATGAGTGTGTGTGTGTGTGTGTGTGTGTGTTCAGTAGCGTTTGGAGACACTGTCAGATGTAATTATGATAATGAAAGGAATGCTGGAGTTGTCAAAACGATATATTAAAACCCTTTGTTTGTATTTCTCATGATAGTCTTCTGATATTCAGCTGTAAGTGCCTCCAGATGTGATGGTGAGATGATTTCTCTCATCTCTTCTAGCGCTTCTTGTCGTTTGTGAAGGAGAACGGCGTGTTTCTGCTGGGTTTGATGATGAACAGCTCCTAGCGTGCGCTACGCTTCTGAGAAGTCGGCTAACGCTCGGGAATAGGAGTTGCTGCTTATGACTTATTGGACGATGTCCATTGTTTTAATGTCAATAATAAAATAACAAGGATCTCCCCCATCCACCGTTTCCATCCTGACGTGAACGGAGAAATATTCCTCCTGCTTTTTCCATGCTTCTCAAATCCTTCCCAGGTTTATTTTTCTTTCATTCTCCATTCGCTTTGATTGATTGAGCTTTTTATGGTCTAGAGATGCTTATAAGTATAACTCATATTTTGAAAGTACATCCAGTTCCTGTGCAATAATAATGCATGTTATTCTTGTTAACTCTTTTCTGAACGGGTTTCTGCTAGATGTGTACAGTAGTGAACATTTGAAGTGGATCAAAACCTTTCATCAAAGTTATTCATGATTTTTGAACTATAGCCGTTCTTGTCTTAGGATGAACTTTTTTGATCCACTTCAAATGTTGTGTATTTTGAACCAGTTCTTGATGTTTTCTACACCAGTTCTTGGCCGCATAATGACGTGAAGAAACTGGGTTATTATCGTTACCTAAAATGAAGACCATAAAAACATTTTAGTTACTTAGAATAAAAAGTTCACTTTAAAAAAATATATACAGTACAGGCCAAAAGTTTGGACACATTACTATTTTTTATGTTTTTGAAAGAAGTTTCTTCTGCTCATCAAGCCTGCATTTATTTGATCAAAAATACAGAAAAAAAAGTAATATTGTGATATATTATTACAATTTAAAATAATTGGTTTTCAATTTATTATACTTTAAATTATCATTTATTTCTGTGATGCAAAGCTGAATTTTCAGGATCATTACTCCAGTCTATCACATGATCCTTTAGAAATCATTCTAATATTCTAAATCATTATCAAAGTTGGAAACAGTTCTGCTGCCTAATATTTTTTCATAACCTGTGATACTTTTTTAGGATACTTTGATGAATAATAAAAAAAAAAAAAATGAAAATTAAAAAATAAAAAGAAGCAAATGTTTTAAAAATAGAAATCTTTTGTAACAACAATATCCACTACTGGTCAGTCATTTGGGGTCAGTCATTTTTTTTCCTTTCTTTTTTTGAAATAAATCAATACTTTTATTCAGCAAGGATGTGTTAAATTGATAAAAAGTGATAGTAAAGAAGATTTATATTATTAGAAATGTTTTTTTTATTTGGAATAAATGTAGTTCTTTTTAACCTTTTATTCATCAAATATATTAGGCAGCAGAACTGTGTCCAACACTCATAATAAATCAGAATATTAGAATGATTTCTAAAGGATCATGTGATAGACTGGAGTAATGATGCTGAAAATTCAGCTTTGCATCACAGAAATAAATGATAATTTAAAGTATAATAAATTGAAAACCAATTATTTTAAATTGTAATAATATATCACAATATTACTTTTTTTTCTGTATTTTTGATCAAATAAATGCAGGCTTGATGAGCAGAAGAAACTTCTTTCAATAACATTAAAAATAATAATGTTTCCAAACTTTTGGCCTGTACTGTATATATATATATATTAGAGGTGGGCATAGATAAATTTTTTTAATCTAGATTAATCTAGATTAATTTTGAAATTAATCTACATTAATCTAGATTAAAATGGCTCATTTGAATTCTGCCGAAGGCATTCAGAATATGTGTGCTACCCAAATAATGACTATAAAAGTAAGTCTTTGAGAACGGGTTTCTCAAACCAGGTGGCGCATTAGACCAGGGGCTCATCTCCTGTTTCCAAAATGCATCACAAACTGCTTGAGAAAGCTGTTCTACTCATAGACTGTAAAAGGTTACTACTGTACTGTTACCGTCCATAGGCAACATTAGGTAGGCCTATGTTATTATCAACTACTATAGGCTATCAATTAGGGATGGGCGATATGGCCTAAAATCTATATTGTGATATACATTGCAGCCTCTTGCGATAACGATATACAGTATATTATAATAAAACCATTTCAGAACAGATTACACAGACCCATGCTAAACAACTGCTAAATGTATTTTTTTTTTTAAAGGGTGTATGTAGTTTTGAGAACATATATTGTGCAAAACTGTAAGTATACAACATAATTTTGCAGATAAATAAAATTTAAGTACACTAGCTGCAGAGACTTAAGTAGGTCTAATGTTTATTATGGCTTGGAGCTTATGAAACCCCAAATTTAAAATTAGAATATTGTCTAACTGATGTCTTTTCAGTTAAAAAGAAACACAACAACGATTCTTAAAATCGAGATTATGTGCTACACCACTAAGATATATTGGAATGGGAATAATACGCGCGCGCTGGTATTCAGTGATATCATGTTTCGTTTAGAATTTGAGGTGGTAGAACGGATTAGTCGTGTGTTAACTTACCGAACTGTTACCCCACACACTCTGTATTTAGTTTGCTGCTGCTCGTCTGACGGCTTAAACCCGAACCAAGTCCAAATAATGGATGTTGCACCGATCTTTTTCACCAGCTTTCACTTTCAGCCGTGTTTACTTAAGATGACGACGAATATGCGTTGCAGCCGGGTTTACCTCGCGGCCGCGGGTAGATTGCGTCATCATAGCTTGTGTAGTATAGAGCCATCTCCCAACCCAACTTGGAGAATAGATTAACGGCGATATTTTTTTTATCGCGCGATAAGAGTCTCGCGTTAACGCAGCACGTTAACGCCGATAACGGCCCACCACTAATATATATATATATATATATACATTATATAAACTTATTTTATTAGACGTTTCCATAGCAGACTGGTGGGAGTGGCCTTGGATATCATCATTCCCAGTGCATTATGGGTGTTGAAGTTTTCTTACATATTTGGCGAGAGTGAAGACAAGAAGTCATTTTTCAAACATATTTTTCGCTCTTCTATTCTTGTATATGTAGTTTTATTAAAAGTCCATTATGCTTGTGGTGAAATAACTCTTTAAACGTTTACTGTCTTTAAGAGTAAAAGCTCTTTAAGTCCCTCTGTGGTAATCCAGCTTTTAAAGTTGTTTATGTCTATGTGGTGTTTTTAATCTGCTTTAAGACAAACCATCTGTAAATTCATAAGTCGACAGCATTGCTGAGTATTTCCTCCTTAAAACTGCAGTGAACCAAAGACAGTCTCAAAAAAACGCTTTGAAATCGCTGGTGTTTCTGACGTCACAAACTACCTTGTAACCAATCAGATCAACGTGTGATCGTCAACCAGTGGATCTCTGAGCTGAGTGAGTGAGTGGAGGCGGGGCTCATTTGCATATTCATAGAACCGCGCATACAAATTCAAGATATTTTAAGGCATGACGAAATTTTTACGTTTAAATATGTAATTTTGGTGATCAAAGATGAGTTTTAAGGGATAAAATGATTTCGTTGGACACATTAAAAAAACATTCGTCGTTATTCTTGACTTATTCTCTCCGATGATATATTGTCATGTTTCCCGTGTATCGGGCATGATTCCTAGCAGACGAGCGAGTGTGTGTTCTCCTGTTAGTTCAGCAGGGAGTGTTTAATCCTCACACATGTGAAGTATCACGTTCCCTCACATCTCCAGCTGTCAGGAGAAACACAGCGCTGCTTTCACTACAGAAATAGCAACAGTTTAGACGTGTAACCCGGTCTCTCTCTCTCTCTCTCTCTCTCTCTCTCTCTCTCTCTCTCTATATTTTTCTTAATTACGATTGAAGATTTTTATATTATATTTTCATTGCTAAAAGCCTTATTGATTTCTTAGCAGTGATTAATGATTATTATTAATAGTAATATTTTTGTTATATTTTTAATATTTTCAAAATTTCAAAAAAATATTTTTTTCTTAATTGCTGATTGTAAATATTGAAATTTCTAAACTTCTTAATTGCTACTGTATATTAGCCTGACGTCGTCATACTCAGATTCTAGTCAGAATATGAGTCTGATCTGCTACATTGGGCTGTGATTATGAGGCGTGTTTCAACCGAACCAGGAAGGAAAATGCCTCTGCACTCAATTGGATAGACCTACAACCAATCCGAGCAACTGGATAGACCTACAACCAATCAGAGCAACTGGATAGACCTACAACCAATCAGAGCAACTGGATAGACCTACAACCAATCAGAGCAACGGAGCAAGTGACATATGTTCTTCATTCATGTTTCCGATCGACAAATGCCTTGATCGCGGTTCTCTGTTCCTCTTTTAAAATGAATGCGCTGTCGATATCTTCTATAACAGACGCGATGGCGGAATCTACACATGATGTTTCATAAACAAAGTTCGGGAGGAGCACGTTCAGATTATCAATCCAATCAACTTGTCATCAAACAATTACCAGGTCTACCCTATCAGCATGAGAGGAAGCATATATTTATCATAGACAGTAAAAGAAATGGACACAGCGACCCCATTGGATTCAACGGAGAAAAGTGAAGTCAATTAGAAGCTCTCACTTCCTGATGGCTGAGCGTACTGCACAGACTCAAACTGAGCTTGACGATAGGGATGCACAGTATTGCATTTTGGCCGATATTCAATATGCCGATATTTTCAAACAAATTTTGTCCGATGCCGATACCGATACCGATGTATAACATTTTCCCCCGATATATTTACACTTTAATTTTACTGAAGAGAAATCCAAGTCTCTCTCCTGTACTGCCTTTACCGTATTACACTCATGTGTTGTAGATAAGGCAATACACAAGACAAACAAAACAAACATTTGATTCTACCATAAATGTATAATTTTACAAATGTAGACAGACATTCACCCCTGAAAAATAGGTAAATTATTTCACTTGGAGAATAAATGATATGCCAGTGCCACGTTTTATTTTTAAGTTCAGACTTCAAACTTCAGTCCTTTGGAGTAAAATAAATAAAAATACATTTTCAAAAAAATTTTTTACATCTTCTCCTACTTGAACAGGTCTACCAAATGCTCCCCTGTTTTCGGTGCTGATGCAGTGGTGACGCGTTCATGTAACATGTAAGGGTGCGCTGCCAATAAAGCAACTAAAAGCTGTCACAAAGAACCGCAAAAGTAATGATTATGAATATGTCAAATATACTGTAGCAAGGAGACATTTTAATTGTTTATTAATAAACAAGTGTTTTCTGTGTCGGCTGCAAAGATGAAGTTGACGATGCTGACTCGCGATCTTCGCAGTAGTGAACGCGCCGGAGAGAAATGCACATTTCGGATTACATAGTTTTCTTTCGTTTTGAATTGTTCTGTTTAAAAATATGATTTCAAGCATTCTGTAGATAATATATATATTTCTCAGGTCTGTGAGGCAAGTAGGCTGAGTTTCGTTTCATTTATGAGACGAACTCCAGTTCACGCGCCGGCGCCTCCGTGTCGTGATATCTATTATTTGCTTTACTTATTATTTAAGGAAAGGCAATTGGTTGATGAAACATTGATTAAAATTAAGATACAATTAATACAAAACGAAATTCACTTAGAAAGGCTTTGTGCTTTCTGTTTGAGGTCTCTGTGAAAGTTTTAAAGCAGTCTCTTTTAGTGCCGCTTTCAGAGCGGTCACGTCCGTAACCGAGAACTGTCACGAATATTGAATATTTTATGCTCTGTGGAGAGCATAGTAGCTTGGAGAGCTTACATTAGTAAGCTACAGGACATCATCTTTCAAAACATGACCTGCACGAAAGAGAAAAAAAATTACTGCGTCATCGTACCCAGCACTTCTGAAAATGCACTTGCGAATGCGTCTCTGTCCCCAGCACATTTCAAACCAAACTGGTGCTCGAAATGCCTCCACATGTTGGAAGTTTAAATTGCTGGCGCTCATGCTATGTTCACGGTCGTCACGTGCACATAGGAAACACACTCATCGGCAGAAATATTCACATCTGCCGATGACGGTCATTTAAAGCTTTTATCGGCCGATACTGATGTTGTGCCGATATCATTGTGCATCCCTACTTGACGACGTAGATGTGACGTGAGCAACCCGTCTGTCTTCTAGTAGCTGTGCCGAGAGAAATCTGAATCATTCCCTTCCGAAACTTGCAGAGACGGAGAGTGTGAGTAGGAGGTGTCCATGAACTAGGAGCAGGAGAAACTTTTGCTTTTGCTTTTTGCCAAATATGCTTTTATTTTATCTGACTTATTTGTAAGTGTGAACTTGTGAAATCTCAATTCTCCAGCGGCAGCCATCTTTGTTGTAAACGAATTCAACCCAAGCACTCTTTGATGACGTGGATGATTACATTACTGTTGTTCATCTGTCCATCACCGTATAAAGCCCGCCCTGAAAATTTGATTGGTCCGAACAGCTTTTGTTCGTGCATAATAGCTCCTCAACGGATCAAGTCCAGACCGAACTTCCCGACCTGAACTTCCCGACCTAAACATTTTGTGGGCGTGGCTAAGTTCGGCTGGCATCCAGGCTAACTGGATATAAGCCTCATTGATCTTTTAGCCTATACATCATACATGAACTGATTTTATTGCATTCTGTGGGGGAATAAATTTTTTATATATATATATTTTAATATGCATATTAACATATGTACACAAGTAAATACATAGTTTTTTTTTTAAACAATTTTATTAGGAATTACTGTTGTTTCCCTCCACTGGTAGATCCAGTGGTGATGTGTAAACTAGTTAAGTTAATAGTTATACTGAACTGACCTCATAGGTTTGACTTATAATAATATAGCTTGATATAACAGATCATACAGTGATTTTAACCATTCCAGTGCAGAAGGAAATAATCTCACAATGTTTTACATTTACATTTACATTTATTCATTTAGCTGACGCTTTTATCCAAAGCGACTTACAATTGCTATATATGTCAGAGGTCGCACGCCTCTGGAGCAACTAGGGGTTAAGTGTCTTGCTCAGGGACACATTGGTGTCTCACAGTGGATTTGAACCCGGGTCTCTCACACCAAAGGCATGTGTCTTATCCATTGCGCCACCACCACCCCCCCAAATCACGTTTTAAACATGAACAGATCAGAGTGAGGCTCAGAGAGCAAACGAGGAAATCACAGTTTGAAGTACTGATATAAACTCTGTGTGATCATTAACCAGACTTCAGCACACATTAACTAGCGCTGCTGATAGTGGACAGTCAGCAACCGTTACACAACCTTATATTATCCAGACTTCATTCAAAGGAGAATGTTTCTTAAAAAAGGGTACATTCTGAAACAGTACAGCTTCCTAATCGTACATTTCCAAGGCGAATTACTTCGTTGAGCGATACGAAGTTCAGAGTTCAGATGTTGATCACACACACACACACACGCTGTTGATCACACACACACACTGTTGATCACACACACACACACACTGTTGATCACACACACACACACCTGCTGCTTTTACGACAAGCAATATGAAGAGTTCACAGCTATAGCTGGACTTTATACAAGAATTGATCCAGACTGAAGGTGAACGCGGTGTCTCTCTCTCTCTCTCACACACACACACACACACACACACACGCACACACAACGTTTGTTTTACTATACTTGTGAGGACATTCCATAGGCGTAATGGTTTTTATACTGGACAAACTGTATATTCTATTCCCCTGAACCTACCCATCTCTCTCTCACACACACACACACACACACACACACACACACACACACACACACACACACACACACACACACACACACACACACACACACACACACACACACACACACACACACACACACACACACACACTAACCCGACTCCTAAACCTATCCAACAAACACACACACACACACACACACACACACACACACTAACCCGACCCCATCACAGAAAACTTTATGCATTTTTACATTTTTAATAAAACAGTTTAGTATGTTTTTAAAGCCATTTTAAATACGAGGACTCTTAAATTTCCTCAAATCACGTTGACGTTGTAATACCAGTGTAATACCCATGTCATTATACAAATTTCTGTCCTCATAAATCACATACACACAAACACACAGCTATAGCTGGGCTTTCTCCATCACCTGCAGCACAGAGTCCAGTATCGAGGGTCCCAGATCCAGTGAAACACACACACACACACACACACACACACACACACACACACACACACACACACACACACAGCTATAGCTGGGCTTTCTCCATCACCTGCAGCACAGAGTCCAGTATCGAGGGTCCCAGATCCAGTGACACACACACACACACACACACACAGCTATAGCTGGGCTTTCTCCATCACCTGCAGCACAGAGTCCAGTATCGAGGGTCCCAGATCCAGACTGAATGTGAACGCGGCGTCGGTTTGATCCGTTTCGTTTCTCTGCGTTTCTTCCGGGTTTGTTTGTGTTGAATCTCGTCCAGAACTCAGGCTTCCACGAGCAGGACTCCTGATGATGCTCATGCCTCTCGACTCCACACGCTCGTCCTCGTCTTCCTCGTCTTCCTCGACGTCCAGCAGGGGGAGCGAGCTGCACTTCTGTTTCCGCATCGGGTTCCTGGATCTTGTTCCCGGTTCGTGTTCCCGGATCGGCTCCTCTCGGATGGGATCGTCCAGGTTGATGCGGGGCGGCTTCGGAGGCGGGTCGCTCGCGAGGAACAGGTTCTGCTCGCTCCTGGAGCTGTGGAGCAGGAGACTCCGGCCCTCCTTCAGGAACGACAGGTCTCCGAAACTCTCCGAGTGTCCGTCGACGCCGATGTGGGAGAGATGACGGAAGTCAGCGAGAGGAAGACTGATCATGTTCACCGACACGACCTCCTTTCTCCTCGATAATCTCCATCTTCCAGATCCGGGTCTGCGGTGGAGCGACGTCCTCAGCGGCATCTCAACACTTCAGGATCACAACATGTGGGAGATCCGGATCCTAAAACAGATTAAATAGTCATCAGACATGACGGATGTACACACACTACCCCTCAAAGGCTGCGTTAAAGTGATCAGAAGTGACAGGATTTCACTGTTTTTGATCTATTAAATGTAACCATACACACACACACACACACACATATACATATATACACCCTATTGAAATCTCATTGGTCAATTCAAAAACGTTCTGAGTGGCTGTGATGGCTGTGACACACACAGAGACACACACACAGACACACACACACACACATATACATATATACACCCTATTGAAATCTCATTGGTCAATTCAAATACGTTCTGATTGGCTGTGACGGTCTTGTGTTTCATGACATTTTCACTTTCATTGTGGACTTTTATTTTGCGAGCAGCTTCAGCTGGACTGGATGAGACACTCTTACTGTAAACAAAGATGCATTCTGTCTGTAATTCCCCTACACGGGTGTTTAATTGTTTCTCGTTTTAATTGTGGCCTTTTTAAAGAGTTTAAAATGAATGTCTTTCTAGTTCCAAAACAAACAGCACATTTTGCCATATTTAAATCCATTTTCCAGCTGACAATCAGCTTAAAGAATGTGAAAAAGTGCACAGATTGACCTTTTGACTCTGTTACTTTCTAAGAAGAAAAGAACCTTTATGTCTATTAATACATCCTTACACCACATTTTATACTGGATATATATCCGGTATAAAATATGGTGTAAGGATGTAAAGCATCTCATCCAGCACAAATACCATTACAATCCCGGATAAAGATGTTCTTTTGAATCAGTATTTGATTAAGATTAAAGTTTTCATGCACCTTGTTACAGATTAACAGTCGATGTTGTGACATCTTTACAGCCGTCGGCATGTTTAGTCCTCGCTCACTATAAACTTGTGATTCTTCTCCGGGAAAGGCAATGAAATCACATTTACTCGTATTGTAATTGCTCAAATACCCTCTAGATTGATGTGTAGTGTTGACCTGCGTTCTCAGAGCGCTCTGTGACTCAGAACTGGTTAAATTAGTTTGTAATAAAGAGTAATAAGTCCCATTTGTTGTGATAATGCACATAGGAAGCGTTTTACTCTCGCTGGCGTTCACGGCCCTGTTTTGCGGTTTACACATTAGATCAGTGTTCGTGACTCGCAACACTCACTCTTTAAAATTGTATGGCACTACAGAAAACATGTTTTGTTGGCCAATAAAGGTTTTATCGGCACTTTAGTAGCAGCGGGAGACGGCGAGCGCGAACGGCATACCTTCTCAAACATGCAACGAGAGCGAGGAGGAGAGATGGGAGGGTTTGTAAAGGAAATGCACAATTTCCAAGACTTTAACCAATAAATCCCCAAAACAACCTGTGTTTTCAACAAACATTACAGCCTGTGCTTTTCAGACTTGGCAATCAACCAACATATCTCCAAGATTCATAATAATAGTGTTTGTTAATTAATTAATTCATAAGAAAAAAATTCTATTTTTATACTGGCATCAATTATATTATTGCATCTATTTATTAATATGGAAGTGCTTATTGTGATATAATTGCATTTATGCATCAATAACACTCATTATTATTATTTGCATTTCTTCTTTTCAGACACATTTGAACACTGTGTTTTCTGGAAAGGGCAAGAGAATCTTTTGTTTGAACATTGAAGATTCACTCAGTTTTTAGTCTGTGGATGTTCCAAGTGTATAAATACATCAATTAATTGAATAAATATTGATTTAATTAAAGTGGAAAGTGCTCATTTAGAAGAAAAAGTAGATTTTGGGGCCATTTCTCACGGTGGTAAAGTTACCAAACGGCAACATTTTCTTTTCTTTTTTAACCCCCAACAATTCAGCATCAAAACGGTTGTTCTAGCCCGAGATTAAACCCTTTAACGTGATGTTTTATCAGCGACGTACCTGTGAAGGTGTGCAGGTATTCACACCCACGTCTGAAGCCAACAATAGATAGTAGATGTGTTTCTGTTAACATGACAGGACTTGTTAGGCTATGAAACAGGTTGAACAATTCCCTGTGAATATCCAGCCTCAAAAACCCAAATTAATCACTGATATTAACATGTAAAACCTTCTGAACGGCGGCGTATAAACGTGCCAGTTTTATATAAAAGCAACGGCTCATAATGATGGTGGAAGTGAAATAGTGGAAGTGTGGTAGTCATTCCTCTTACCGTAACACTGGAGCTGATGTGTGTGTGTAGTCTTGATTTGAAGGTCTTCTTCAGCACAGAGTTCCTCGTAGATCTCGAGTGTTAAAGTCCAGGGATTGAGGCTTGTCTCCTCCCTCCTCTCAACTAAACCCTGTGTGTGTGTGTGTGTGTGTCACACCTGGAGACGTAATCTCAGTTCACCTGAGCGCCGTGTCACTCTTCATCGCGTTCCTGGGAAATCTGGGAAGGGCAAAGCTGGTTTCCGTCACTCACTGGTGTCATAAGGCTTCGCTCATGGCTGATCTCTGTGTCACTGTTCGGGTTCCTGTGGGATTTACTAACGCTTTGTAATGACAGCGGTCTCTCGCTCTGGGACATGTGTGTACAGGCGGACCAGCGTTACACAAGTTCTGTTGACATGGTGTAATTCCTGCTTGCATTCCCATGACTGTACACACACACACACACACACACACACACACACACACATCAAGGCCTAAATGAAACCCGTTTCTTTTGTCTCCTGATTGCGAGTCAAGTCGAGGCAAGACTTGTTGTTGTTGTTTTAGAGATGAAGCGCTTTCTAGTTTCTACTACCAGTCAAACCACAGTTTATTCATGACATTTCTCACATTATCACAGTTTATTCATGACATTTCTCACATTATCACAGTTTATTCATGACATTTCTCACATTATCACATTTTATTCATGACATTTCACACATTATCAGTTTATTCATGACATTTCACACATTATCACAGTTTATTCATGACATTTCTCACATTATCACAGTTTATTCATGACATTTCTCACATTATCACAGTTTATTCATGACATTTCTCACATTATCACAGTTTATTCATGACATTTCTCACATTATCACAGTTTATTCATGACATTTCTCACATTATCACATTTTATTCATGACATTTCTCACATTATCATAGTTTATTCATGACATTTCTCACATTATCAGTTTATTCATGACATTTCACACATTATCACAGTTAATTCATGACATTTCTCACATTATCACAGTTTATTCATGACATTTCTCACATTATCACAGTTTATTCATGACATTTCTCACATTATCACAGTTTATTCATGACATTTCTCACATTATCACAGTTTATTCATGACATTTCTCACATTATCATCAGTTTATTCATGACATTTCTCACATTATCACAGTTTATTCATGACATTTCACACATTATCATCTGTTTATTCATGACATTTCTCACATTATCACAGTTTATTCATGACATTTCTCACATTATCACAGTTTATTCATGACATTTCTCACATTATCACATTTTATTCATGACATTTCTCACATTATCACAGTTTATTCATGACATTTCTCACATTATCAGTTTATTCATGACATTTCACACATTATCACAGTTTATTCATGACATTTCTCACATTATCACAGTTTATTCATGACATTTCTCACATTATCACAGTTTATTCATGACATTTCTCACATTATCACAGTTTATTCATGACATTTCTCACATTATCACAGTTTATTCATGACATTTCTCACATTATCATCAGTTTATTCATGACATTTCTCACATTATCACAGTTTATTCATGACATTTCACACATTATCATCTGTTTATTCATGACATTTCTCACATTATCACAGTTTATTCATGACATTTCTCACATTATCACAGTTTATTCATGACATTTCTCACATTATCACAGTTTATTCATGACATTTCTCACATTATCACAGTTTATTCATGACATTTCTCACATTATCACAGTTTATTCATGACATTTATCACATTATCACAGTTTATTCATGACATTTATCACATTATCACAGTTTATTCATGACATTTATCACATTATCACAGTTTATTCATGACATTTCTCACATTATCAGTTTATTCATGACATTTCACACATTATCAGTTTATTCATGACATTTCTCACATTATCACAGTTTATTCATGACATTTCTCACATTATCACAGTTTATTCATGACATTTCTCACATTATCAGTTTATTCATGACATTTCACACATTATCACAGTTTATTCATGACATTTCTCACATTATCACAGTTTATTCATGACATTTCTCACATTATCAGTTTATTCATGACATTTCTCACATTATCACAGTTTATTCATGACATTTCTCACATTATCATCAGTTTATTCATGACATTTCTCACATTGTCACAGTTTATTCATGACATTTCTCACATTATCATCAGTTTATTCATGACATTTCTCACATTATCACAGTTTATTCATGACATTTCTCATATGATCAGTTTATTCATGACATTTCTCACATTATCATCAGTTTATTCATGACATTTCTCACATTATCACAGTTTATTCATGACATTTCACACATTATCATCTGTTTATTCATGACATTTCTCACATTATCACAGTTTATTCATGACATTTCTCACATTATCACAGTTTATTCATGACATTTCTCACATTATCATCAGTTTATTCATGACATTTCTCACATTATCATCAGTTTATTCATGACATTTCTCACATTATCACAGTTTATTCATGACATTTCTCACATTATCATCAGTTTATTCATGACATTTCTCACATTATCACAGTTTATTCATGACATTTCTCACATTATCACAGTTTATTCATGACATTTCTCACATGATCACAGTTTATTCATGACATTTCTCACATTATCATCAGTTTATTCATGACATTTCTCATATGATCAGTTTATTCATGACATTTCTCACATGATCACAGTTTATTCATGACATTTCTCACATTATCATCAGTTTATTCATGACATTTCTCACATGATCACAGTTTATTCATGACATTTCTCACATTATCATCAGTTTATTCATGACATTTCTCACATGATCACAGTTTATTCATGACATTTCTCACATTATCATCAGTTTATTCATGACATTTCTCACATGATCAGTTTATTCATGACATTTCACACATTATCACAGTTTATTCATGACATTTCTCACATGATCACAGTTTATTCATGACATTTCTCACATTATCACAGTTTATTCATGACATTTCTCACATTATCAGTTTATTCATGACATTTCTCACATTATCAGTTTATTCATGACATTTCTCACATTATCACAGTTTATTCATGACATTTCTCACATTATCAGTTTATTCATGACATTTCTCACATTATCACAGTTTATTCATGACATTTCTCACATTATCACAGTTTATTCATGACATTTCTCACATTATCACAGTTTATTCATGACATTTCTCACATTATCACAGTTTATTCATGACATTTCTCACATTATCACAGTTTATTCATGACATTTCTCACATGATCACAGTTTATTCATGACATTTCTCACATTATCAGTTTATTCATGACATTTCTCACATTATCAGTTTATTCATGACATTTCACACATTATCACAGTTTATTCATGACATTTCTCACATTATCACAGTTTATTCATGACATTTCTCACATTATCAGTTTATTCATGACATTTCTCACATTATCACAGTTTATTCATGACATTTCTCACATTATCAGTTTATTCATGACATTTCTCACATTATCACAGTTTATTCATGACATTTCTCACATGATCACAGTTTATTCATGACATTTCTCACATTATCAGTTTATTCATGACATTTCTCACATTATCAGTTTATTCATGACATTTCACACATTATCACAGTTTATTCATGACATTTCACACATTATCATCAGTTTATTCATGACATTTCTCACATTATCAGTTTATTCATGACATTTCACACATTATCACAGTTTATTCATGACATTTCTCACATTATCACAGTTTATTCATGACATTTCTCACATTATCAGTTTATTCATGACATTTCTCACATTATCACAGTTTATTCATGACATTTCTCACATTATCAGTTTATTCATGACATTTCACACATTATCACAGTTTATTCATGACATTTCTCACATTATCACAGTTTATTCATGACATTTCTCACATTATCAGTTTATTCATGACATTTCTCACATTATCACAGTTTATTCATGACATTTCTCACATTATCAGTTTATTCATGACATTTCACACATTATCACAGTTTATTCATGACATTTCTCACATTATCACAGTTTATTCATGACATTTCTCACATTATCACAGTTTATTCATGACAATTATCAGTTTATTCATGACATTTCTCACATTATCACAGTTTATTCATGACATTTCTCACATTATCAGTTTATTCATGACATTTCACACATTATCACAGTTTATTCATGACATTTCTCACATTATCACAGTTTATTCATGACATTTCTCACATTATCAGTTTATTCATGACATTTCTCACATTATCACAGTTTATTCATGACATTTCTCACATTATCACAGTTTATTCATGACATTTCACACATTATCAGTTTATTCATGACATTTCACACATTATCACAGTTTATTCATGACATTTCTCACATTATCACAGTTTATTCATGACATTTCTCACATTATCACAGTTTATTCATGACATTTCTCACATTATCAGTTTATTCATGACATTTCACACATTATCACAGTTTATTCATGACATTTCTCACATTATCACAGTTTATTCATGACATTTCTCACATTATCAGTTTATTCATGACATTTCTCACATTATCACAGTTTATTCATGACATTTCTCACATTATCACAGTTTATTCATGACATTTCTCACATTATCATCAGTTTATTCATGACATTTCTCACATGATCAGTTTATTCATGACATTTCACACATTATCACAGTTTATTCATGACATTTCTCACATTATCAGTTTATTCATGACATTTCTCACATTATCAGTTTATTCATGACATTTCTCACATTATCACAGTTTATTCATGACATTTCACACATGATCACAGTTTATTCATGACATTTCTCACATGATCACAGTTTATTCATGACATTTCACACATTATCACAGTTTATTCATGACATTTCTCACATGATCACAGTTTATTCATGACATTTCTCACATTATCACAGTTTATTCATGACATTTCTCACATTATCAGTTTATTCATGACATTTCTCACATTATCAGTTTATTCATGACATTTCTCACATTATCACAGTTTATTCATGACATTTCACACATTATCACAGTTTATTCATGACATTTCTCACATTATCACAGTTTATTCATGACATTTCTCACATTATCAGTTTATTCATGACATTTCTCACATTATCACAGTTTATTCATGACATTTCTCACATTATCACAATTTATTCATGACATTTCTCACATTATCACAGTTTATTCGCTATAGTTTAGAAAATGGTACTAAAATATGAGCAGAACTCATTGATATTTGACTGGTTTTGTCCGTCCTTCTGTTAGACTGTCTCACACATGAATTATGTTGAATATCTGTCAGCTGTTAAATTTAACTACACAATTAGATAATACCAGTTTAGCTCAACCAATCACCAAGCAATGCTTCATTTTGTTCAGTCTGTGTGTAAAAAGAGCATTAGCAATTAAAGACAAAACACTTCAGCAAAACATGATCAGGTCAAAGTGTCCCAATCATTTTTGGTCCTAAATGTTACTTTATGAAGAATTATTGTGTATAATATGTCACAGTTTTATTCATGACATTATTTTGCTCTCCTCACTTACATAAATGAACTATAATGTCCTGCACACACTAATATTCTGAATAATCTTTGGTTTGACTGTAGTTTAGGAGGTTCGACACTAAATGTTGTCTATAAAGCACATTATTAGACTCTATTCTGGCTGTGAATCGCCGATTAAACTGTAAGTCATCGTCTGACCATCCTGTGAAATTACCCTGTTTTTGCTTGCATGGCTTTTATTGGTGGATAAATCTGAAATCGGTTATTATTACCCTTGTTTTATAGCAAATTATACAGGTGAGCTCTAGGATATTGTGTTAACTTGCCAATGCATTTCTCAAAACCTTTAAGCCTGTGTTATTTTCCTTCGCTTTCTCAGCTTTCAGAAAAAAACTACTTTGTGCATTATTGGAAATAAAACGGCCATATCCTGCATCTTCGATAAAGAAATTAGATGTGATTGTTAACAGACACACTTTATCATAACATAGTTTTAAAGAAAATTTAGAAAATAATATGCCATATGACAGCACTGCATCAAAATGAAATTGCACTAATGCATTTTAAAAATGTGTGTGTGTATATATATATATAGTGGCATAAATTATATTATTGCAATTATTCATTTACTTGTAAGTGTTTACTGTGAATGATTGCATTTATGCATAAATAACACTTATTTCTATTGGCATTTCTTCTTTTGAGACTCTGTTCATGTTTATATTCGTTTATGAGCAAGATAATCTTTGTTATGCTTTTAGGAAGGAAACTGAAGATCCCATGTTAATGATTCACTCAGTTTTTAGTCTGTGGACATTCCAAGTGTATAAATACATCAATTAATTGAATAAATATTGATTTAATCCAAGGAGAGATAATGATAGTGATAATCTATAATAGCAGGATTTGAAAGTGATAGTCATAGTTATAATTTATGAGGAAAAGTATGTTTTTGGACAGATTTTCATTGTGGTACAGAGTCGTCTTGCCTTGACTCCATCCATCCATCAAATCTTTTTTTTTTCTTCTTTTTTTTTTTTTTTTTTTTTTTTACATAAGTATATATTTTTTATCATTTTTATTTATTATATATATAAAAAAAAAAGAAGAAAAAAAAATGCATTTTGACATTACATCCCCCCGAGAAATGTAATGTCAAAACATCAAATGGATGCACTTTTCCACCATGAGAACATGCCATAGCTTTGAAATCTTCCATACTAAGCTCCTCGAACTCTCAAACTAAATCCAGTAAGTGTTTGTTCCTCATTATCAGTCGGTTTCTGCTCTCACAGATAAAAACTTGTTCACCCTGTCTGCATGTGTGAAGACAATCATATCTAGACAATCATATCCAAACGCTACAACATCAGTCACAGATTCTGACCACCAGACAACACTATATTACACTGACTGGGAAACACCAGCTTTGATATATAACAACCCTAAACATGTTATATTTCAGGACAGATGAGTTAAACGTATGCCTGCTTCCTCCAGTTATTAAATATTTAGTTTCTTCATTTCGAAAGTGCCTTGAACACAGTGATTTTTCCCTTCCAAACATCATCAAATGTTCCTTCTGCCGTCTGGGATCCCGGATGGACGCCAGATCCGAAGGGAAAGCTCAGGAACGGGGTTTTCTTCATGCTTGCTCTCCGTCACACTCCTTTCAAACACGTCCAATAAACAAAGAGCCGCCCTTCCGTCCTCCGTCTGATCATTCACATAAACATCAGCTCTTCATCATAACGTTTATCCAGAGCTGGAACTGTGAATTTCACCAGCTCTCATTCCTCTCTTCCATGCGAACAGGGAATCGAGAGGCCGAGCTGACTTTCTCAATATTCCTGGAGTTTGCTTGATTGCTTTGGCCTTATTCTTGACAGGCAGAGATTGTTGATTTGGATCCAGACTCTGGTTTCTGTGGTTGTGCTTTTGTACAGACTTGTTCTTGTACACAATGTTTTTTGGGAAATGTTTCTCTTTCCGCTGCTTTTGTCTAATCATCTTCTGTTTTCACTCTTAATCTTCTGTTTTCACTCTTAATCGCTCAACTAAACAATCCTATACGCGATTCTGATGAAGTTTCACCTGCTCAACACTCTCTGAAACTTCTGCTCAGCAAGATCAAAAATACAGTAAAAATTGTGAAATATTATTACAATGTAAATCATCTGTTTTCTATGTGAATATATTATAAAATGTAATTTATATCCTGTGATCAAAGCTGAATTTTCAGCATCATTACTCCAGTCTTCAGTGTCACATAATCCTTCACAAATCATTCTAATATGATGATTTGATGCTCATGAAGAAACATTTCAAATAATTATCAATGCTGAAAACAGTTGTGCTGCTTCATATTTCTGTGGATATCTCCGTGATATGCAATTAAGATAATAAATATTTCACTAATTATGTGTGCATTAAATTGATCAAAAGTGACAGTAAAGACATTTAAAATTAGGGATGCACGATACATCGGCCACTATATCGGTATCGGCTGATATACACTCACCTAAAGGATTATTAGGAACACCATACTAATACTGTGTTTGACCCCCTTTCACCTTCAGAACTGCCTTAATTCTACGTGGCATTGATTCAACAAGGTGCTGAAAGCATTCTTTAGAAATGTTGGCCCATATTGATAGGATAGCATCTTGCAGTTGATGGAGATTTGTGGGATGCACATCCAGGGCACGAAGCTCCCGTTCCACCACATCCCAAAGATGCTCTATTGGGTTGAGATCTGGTGACTGTTGGGGCCATTTTAGTACAGTGAACTCATTGTCATGTTCAAGAAACCAATTTGAAATGATTCGAGCTTTGTGACATGGTGCATTATCCTGCTGGAAGTAGCCATCAGAGGATGGGTACATGGTGGTCATAAAGGGATGGACATGGTCAGAAACAATGCTCAGGTAGGCCGTGGCATTTAAACGATGCCCAATTGGCACTAAGGGGCCTAAAGTGTGCCAAGAAAACATCCCCCACACCATTACACCACCACCACCAGCCTGCACAGTGGTAACAAGGCATGATGGATCCATGTTCTCATTCTGTTTACGCCAAATTCTGACTCTACCATCTGAATGTCTCAACAGAAATCGAGACTCATCAGACCAGGCAACATTTTTCCAGTCTTCAACTGTCCAATTTTGGTGAGCTCGTGCAAATTGTAGCCTCTTTTTCCTATTTGTAGTGGAGATGAGTGGTATCCGGTGGGGTCTTCTGCTGTTGTAGCCCATCCGCCTCAAGGTTGTGCGTGTTGTGGCTTCACAAATGCTTTGCTGCATACCTCGGTTGTAACGAGTGGTTATTTCAGTCAAAGTTGCTCTTCTATCAGCTTGAATCAGTCGGCCCATTCTCCTCTGACCTCTAGCATCAACAAGGCATTTTCGCCCACAGGACTGCCGCATACTGGATGTTTTTCCCTTTTCACACCATTCTTTGTAAACCCTAGAAATGGTTGTGCGTGAAAATCCCAGTAACTGAGCAGATTGTGAAATACTCAGACCGGCCCGTCTGGCACCAACAACCATGCCACGCTCAAAATTGCTTAAATCACCTTTCTTTCCCATTCTGACATTCAGTTTGGAGTTCAGGAGATTGTCTTGACCAGGACCACACCCCTAAATGCATTGAAGAAACTGCCATGTGATTGGTTGATTAGATAATTGCATTAATGAGAAATTGAACAGGTGTTCCTAATAATCCTTTAGGTGAGTGTATGTTCATTTTCAATGTTACCGTTATCGGCCTGATAGGAAAATTTGGGCACTGTTCAACATGATGGGTTTGGATTGCTTGAAATATGATTGAAATCACTTCAAAAAAGGAAAATACAGTTCAGTCCAAGTCTGAATTCATAATTGTGTGCTTGGGACATGGATTTTAAATGATGAAACTTTTGTTTTTGTAATCAGGATCTCAAAAATTATATAAAAATTTGTATTTTGAATTATCGGCCAATATATCGGTTTTCGGCTTTCAAATATAAAGGTATCGGCCAAAAAAAAACAAATAAAAAAAAAATGCATTACACTTAAAAAAAAAACAAATAAAAATAAAACAGCAAAATCAAATGTTTTCAACATTGATAATAATCAGAAATGTTTAGAATATCAGAATAATTTCTAAAGGATCATATGATTAATAATATTAATAAAGGTTTTTACTGTATTATATTAACATGCCTAAGACTTTTGCACAGTACTGTATAATGGTATTTAGTGCATTATATTTAAGCATCATTATCAACTCCATAGAAGAACATTAATATCTTCTGACATATGTTTTGTATTTTCATGATCAGTTTTCTCTCAGGTTTAGCTTGGCAGTGTCCGTGTGTGTTTTACGCAGTGTGCGTGTCCTTGGTTTATCTCCTCACGTCTCCTTAATTTTGTTTGGATGTTCTTGGAGAGTTTGAAAGCCACATTAGTTCCCTGCGTTCCTCACGGCGGGTGCGTTGCTCATTAATGAGCTCAGATGGCGTCACTCACACCAGTGCCAGCTTTACTGTAAACGCAACACGCGTTTTAATGGATAATAATGGGTGTGTATGACATTCTTTACTGCATGCCTCTGATGTTACACTTGCTCACATCTAATGAGGCTTTACTTCCAAAATCACAGTGATTTATATATTGCATATTGAATATTTGAAAGCATCTGTGTTGTGTAGCTGTGGCTGGTGTTTTTGCTCTTCAACACTGGCATGATTTGGAGGAATCGCAGCTCTAAAGGTGAAACGCACCCAAACACACCCTCTTTCAGCTCAGGTGAAGTTAGTTCAGTGTTCTCATGCTTATCTTTTGCTTTGAGTTCTGACACTATTGCATTTTCTACATCAAAATCTATGTGTGTAAAAGCCTGTTTTACAAGCATAAAAAGCTCCCCGTCGTGATCAACAACATCCATGATGTGTTCAGATGGCTTTATTTGCTTTAGCCGGTCGTCTGTATTGTGTGACCAGGTGTTCTGGGTGAGGTTTTATTCATCATCATTGAACAGGAAGTCGCCGTAAAGTCACACAATACTTGAAGATCTTTTGTGCCACATTATTTGCAAAGATTTTATTTACCATTTCTTTTTCCACAATTTTTAATCATCTTTTAACTTTTTTTTTTTTATTCTCTTAAATAGTCTTGCAATATTTATTTATTCATTTACTTAATCTTATTTTTTATACTATTTTTTATTTATGTTATTTTTTATTTTACAATCCTTGAAGTTCTTTTTTAGTATTTTTATTTTAAAAATGTTCCCACATTTTTATCACATTGTAACTTTACACATTTTTCCGCTTAAATAGTCCTGCCATATTTATTTGACTTATTTTTACTGTATTTTATTTAATTAATTAAATTATTTATCATTTATTTATTTATTTCATATTTTATTTATTTTATATTTTACTTTACAATACTTGGAAGTTTTTTTGTACCTCATTATTTTTTAGTATTTTATTTACTATTTCTTTTTCACATAACTTTTAATGTTTTATTTATGTTTTATTTATTCATATATTTTCCATTTAATTTAATTTTAGTGTTTTATTACCATTTCTTTTTCCACAATTTTTAATACATTTTTAACTTTTTTTTATTCCTGCAATATTTATTTACTTTTGTATTCATTTATTTATGTCTTTATACTATATTTTATTTTTGTATTTTATTTTACATTTTATTTATTTTACATATTTCTCACATAATATGAGCTCATAAACATTTCTAAACTACTTTCGTCTGCAACAGACAATTACACGTGACATCATAGCCTTGTTTGACACACTTTAGTCAAAACACACACACCTTTATATCTCTAATCTATCTTTAATCTGACGGGTTATTTAAAGTGTTCAGCCTGAGCTATTATCTCTGTTCTCATTTGATGTGTTCTTCATAACCCCTTCACTTCTCTTGATTTGGTGTTATCTGCAGTTTTGAGTCTCCTACTATCTCCCAGTGATCTGTGATTGAGCGTCTGACTCGCATGTATCGAGCTGAGCTCTCCTGATGACAGATATGGACCAGGATGAAGGACGTTCCCTCTTAAAGCTCAGGGTTTTCAGCACTCGTTCCTGAACGCGCGTGAGAATAGCCATGTGTGCGGAGATCTGAGCGAGTGTGAAGAGGAGAGATGTTCTGCTTGTCATCATCCCGTTATCTATAGCTATCATTCTTAAGTGTGTGTGTTTATCTGGCCGTAGGGAGTGAAGCAAAGTGACGTCTGCCAGACACAGAACAAATGTGTCTGAAGATGATCATATTTTCTTGATCTAGTAAGAACTAGCAGCTGCATTTTGGACTAATTGTAGCTTGTTTATTGAGAAAGAAGGACAACCAGCCAGTAATGCATCACAGTAATCTAGTCTAGAGGTCATGAATGCATGAACTAGTTTTTCTGCATCAGAAACTGAACGTTCCAGAGCTTAGCGATGTTTATGAGGAGGAAGAAGGCTGTTTTTGTAACATATGAAATATGATTTTTGAAAAACAAGTTGCTGTCTAATATAACTCCCATGTCTTTAACTGAAGAACTCAAGAAGATGAAGTAACATCCTTCTAAATGCAAATTGTATGTTAAGAGTAATAAGTAATACCTCAGTCTTACCTGAATTTAATAGAAGAAAATTACAGGTTTACATATTACAAATTACATATTTTATATCTTTAACGCATTCTGTCAACTTAGATAATTTAGAGATTTAATCTGGTTGTGATGAAATATAAAACTGAGTATCATCGGCATAACAGTGGAAACTAATTCCATGTTTTCTTATGATATTACCAAGTGGCAGCATATATATATTGAGAATAGCAGAGGGCCGAACACTGAGCCTTGAGGCACTCCGTAATTTACTGACATTATCTTAGATTTTTCCTCGTTTAAAAAGACAAAATGGTAACGGTCTGATATATATGATCTAAACCAGCTTAATGCCTGACCCTGAATACCAGTGTAATTTTGTAATCGACCTAAGAGTATTTTATGATCTATAGTGTCGAACGCAGCGCTAAGATCAAGTAAAACTGTACTGAGATACAGCCTTGGTCAGAAGAGTATGGCTAGGAGTATGTCATTTGTACAGGGTTCCCACGGGTCCTTAAAATCCTTGTAAGTTTGTGAATCTGAAAAAAAGATTTCAAGGCCCTGGAAAGTTTTTGAAAATAAACATACATAGATACAGGTCCTTGAAAGTGCTTGAATTTATTTTGTGCAAGAAGTTTTCTGTAAAACATTCCATATTATTTCCTCCGGTCTGCTAATGTGTTATTTCGCCAACACTTTGTGGCCTATGCGTACTAGCTTGCTTGATTTACGTTAGTTATGGGCATTTACGCGTTACGTTAAGTGTTTCCCGCGTGAGTTTGTGTTGTACGTTGCCATGACGTTCACGTGCGCAAAACTGTAACAATGTGTCTCACAAGGTAACATGATGTAACCTTGCTCTTACTTGAAATGTGTCCCCACATTAAGATCCTACACATCCTTGAATTTGAGGGTATTGGACCTGGAAAGTCCTTGAAAGGGCCTTGAATTTGAAGTTAACCAAGGTGTGGGAACTCCGTTTGTAATTTTAACTTGTGCAGTTTCTGTGTTGGAGCCTAAATCCAGACTACAATTTTTCATAGATATCATTTTTTTTGCAGGAAGGAACACAATTGAGTCGACAAAATAAAAATGACAAAAGAACCTAATTATTGGCTAAAACGGATTAAAACTTAAATAAAAATGAAAGCTGAAAATATAAAAATAAAAGCTATATATTTTAGCTAAAGCAATTTTCACTTGTAAATTTTACAAATAAGTAAAGAAATATTTAATTAAATGTGAAATTTAAATAATTAAAATAAATTAAATAATTCAAAAAGTTAAAGAAATATTTAATTAAATGTGAAATTTAGAAGTAGAAAGACTGAAATAGTATTTTCTTGTAAACAGGGTTAAACAAAAAAAAAATTGACATTGTTTTGGAAAAAAATTCAAAATAAAAATGAATAAAAACTACAGACATATTTACAAAAATTAGTAAAAGTGATAAAAATACAACAAAATGACAAAAATTTTACTAAAATTAAAATGAAAACAAAATAAAAAATAAAAAAAATAAAAATTATATTTGAATATATTCAAATAAATAGAAATAAATTCAAAATATTAATAAAAAAACTACAATAGTATCACACATTTTTAAAGAACAAGACAAATTGTCAAATTCCAGATGCGTCTCGTCCGTCTTCTGGTCTCACAGTGAGACACTCACACACACACACACACACAGTTTTGCTGAAGACGTGATGGCGAGACGAGCTCTGACATCATCACCAGCCGATGATGTCACCGGTGTGTTCACACTCTGTGGTTTGGTCCCGTGGTGTCGTACGGGTCTCTGCATGTCGACACACACACACACACACACACACACACACACACACACACACACACACACCACAGTATCCTGCAGGAACCGCACTCAAACGCTGAGTTATGAGTTTGGAAGGTGTAATTATGCGATGTTGTCGAGTGATTTTGGTCAGACAAACATGTGCACTTGAGCTCTTTTCACTTACTGGTGAACACTAGAACTAAACGAAGAGCAAATGAGGAGAATTAATGCATGCTTTTATTCTATAAAAAATTGAAATAAATACTTGAATAGAATTTAAATAATACTAAAGTAACACATAATAGCTTAAATAGGTTGTATTTCATGGCAAATTTGCTGTCCTTCATCAACAATTTATGAAATGCATGCGAAAAATAAACCGTACAGTCAGTCATTAACCCAGAAAACCCAGTTTCCCACTGATAATTACAACATTACGATGCTGTTAATCTCACAAATACTGTCATTCTGATGTCAGTTTATGTCTCAACTGGTTTTGCTTCAGGATCCATGATTTATAAAGAAATACAGTAACAAATAGTTTAACATTGAAACCGAATACACTGCTGTTTGAGGTCAGAACGATTGTTTAATGTTTTAGAAATAAAGTCTTTTCTCACCAAGGCTGCGTTTATTTGATCAAAAATACAATAAAAACAGTAAATATTATTCCAATTTAAAACAGCTGTTTTCCATGTGAATATATAGTAAAAATTAATTTAATTCCTGTGACCAAAGCTGAAATTTTCCTCCAGTTTTCAGCGTCACCTTCAGAAATCATTCTAATATGCAGATTTTCTGCTGTTGTGAAACTGATACATTTGTTTCAGTTTGTTTCAGGAATTCTTTGATCTTTGAAAGTTCTAAAAGAACAGCACTGATTTGAAATAGAGTCTTTTTAACATTATAAATGGCGTGACCGTCGCTTCTGAACGCTGGAGATCCGGGACGCTTGCTCTCCTCCAGGGCCGGGATTCTGCGGCGTTCCCGCTTGGGAAAGTTTGTATGTGTAAAGCGATGCCTCTTCTTTTCCTGCACGTTTGCTGAGTTTACTGAAGATGCAGCAGTTGTTTATGTACTTAATTGAGCTTGCGTGATATTTGGTGGTTAGGTGGGAGACGAGGCCTGAGCTCATGGAGCTGGAATGATAATGGCATTCGTGCTTCCCCTCGGTCTCTCTCTCTCTCTCTCTCTCTCTCTCTCTCTGCTGTGGTTGATGCGAGAGACCCCGGTCATCTCTTCCAGATGCTTCTAACCCTGCAGAATCACTTTCTCTTCATCTCTCCTGCTCGTCTTAGTTTTCACAGACACGCACACGGCACGCTCTCGAACGCTGAGGATTCTTCTCCTCTCAGACATCGCTTGGCAGAAGAGACAGCCCTGCTTATATATGACATATTTTGGCTCGCTATTTATTTATTTTGAAATGTATTTAGAGATTTTGTTCATTTGGAAATTTATTTAGAAACATTTATTCAGAAATTAAAGTTTATTTAGAAATGTAATTATTTTGACATTTTCGTCAGTACTGATTGATGGCCATATTTAGGCCAAACATGAGTGATGTTTCGATGATGGATGGGTTTCAACTTCATACTATTAAAATAAATTAAAATAAATGTTATATGTATTGTATATAATATTTCACATTAGATGTATTTAACAACAGAAATTGAATAATCATATGCAAAAATTAAAATACTGCTTAGTTTTCACTGTATGAAATAATTATACACTGATTCTTAATTATACACTGATTCACACACGGTTTATTAGGTTCTGTCACTTTAAGAGCTGCACGGATACAATACACTGATACACACACGCTTTCTTTCTCAGCTGTTTACTCCACTGAACACACACCTGACTGTGTTTAACCTGTTGTTGGATCTGAGATCTCGTGCGATCTGAGAGTCGGCTTTCTGCGTGCGTGAGCACTTCGCTTATTGCTTTCATAACTAAATCATGTAATCTTTTGGAGTACTATCTAATTTACTATTAAAATGACATACAGTACAGGCCAAAAGTTTGGACACATTACTATTTTTAATGTTTTTGAAAGAAGTTTCTTCTGCTCATCAAGCCTGCATTTATTTGATCAAAAATACAGAATTTTTTTTTAATATTGTGATATATTATTACAATTTAAAATAATTGGTTTTCAATTTATAATACTTTATTTCTGTGATGCAAAGCTGAATTTTCAGCATCATTACTCCTAGAAATCATTCTAATATTCTGATTTATTATGAGTGTTGGACACAGTTCTGCTGCCTAATATATTTGATGAATAAAAGGTTTAAAAGAACTGCATTTATTCAAAATAAAAAAACATTTTCTAACAATATAAATCTTCTTTACTATCACTTTTTATCAATTTAACACATCCTTGCTGAATAAAAGTATTGATTTATTTCAAAAAAAGAAAGAAAAAAAATGACTGACCCCAAATGACTGACCAGTAGTGGATATTGTTGTTACAAAAGATTTCTATTTTTAAAACATTTGCTTCTTTTTTATTTTTTATTTTTACTTTTTATTCATCAAAGTATCCTAAAAAAGTATCACAGGTTATGAAAATATATTAGGCAGCAGAACTGTGTCCAACACTCATAATAAATCAGAATATTAGAATGATTTCTAAAGGATCATGTGATAGACTGGAGTAATGATCCTGAAAATTCAGCTTTGCATCACAGAAATAAATGATAATTTAAAGTATAATAAATTGAAAACCAATTATTTTAAATTGTAATAATATATCACAATATTAAATTTTTTTCTGTATTTTTGATCAAATAAATGCAGGCTTGATGAGCAGAAGAAACTTCTTTCAAAAACATTAAAAATAGTAATGTGTCCAAACTTTTGGCCTGTACTGTATATTGAGGTTTAAGATCATATCAGCCCGTCTTTAACAGTTTAACAGAGAGTAGAAGCTGTTGAATTCTTGATTCTGATTGGTTGACCGTCATTCCAGTGTTGATTAATTATCTTTAATTGCTGTGAAGTCGTTCCAGGTTTGTTGAGCGCGTTATAGTTGCTTATCATTTCTTTCTGAGCTGTTTTTGTAAAGCAAAGATACGTAATCTGAGGCACAAACAAGAGCGTTTAGAGATGAAAAGGTTTCATGATCAGGGTTTGGGGGTTTTAACATTGAAGCTCATGATTATACACTGAAACAAATGGGTGTAAAATGTTTTGATGTATAGTAAACTTCACCACGTTACATTTGCACAGAACAAGCTCTATAGTATCAGCTCTACATCTGTTCCCCGCTCTGGATGAGATGCTTGGAGAGTCTCTCTATGATCTAACGCTGAATCAGACAGCAGTGACCCAGAACACAACAGGAACTCTATAAACTGGATCAGACACAACACAGTCCACAATGTTGAGTCAGATTCCTGAGCTCGGCTGCTCTGAATGTCCTCCGTGATCTGAGACATGAGGACGGTTCTTCACTGTACCTGCACTCATGTTAAACAGTATACGCTAGTAAATATAAAGCTTCCAAGTAAAGTTTTCACTGCAATGCCATTGAAGAACCGGTTTTGTTTCCCTAAAGAACCGTTCAGTGGTCAGTTCTTACAATCCTAAAGAACCTTTTTCTTCGTAAAGAACCTTTTGTGGAATCTCAGCTTCATGATTGTTTATATCATGAATGTATATTAGTTAATGTATATGATTTGTCCAGCTCTATGTATACAACTGGATGTATGTAGTATCTACTTTATCCGCATATCCGCAGTAGTGATGTTCGGTTCTTGAACGAATCATTCTTTTAAGTCGGTTCACAGAATTGAACTGAGTCGAACTTTAGTTCCAGGTTTATGATTCAAGACGCTCATCCGAAGTAGCAGCGAATCAATGAGCCGATGAGGGTTACTGAACCAGAGGGCCAGGTCAGAACGAACCAATCAGAAAGAAGCTTCGACATTTAGCAGCAGCTCATTCGATTCTTTTTGAGTCGTGACTCTCAACTCGTTCATTCGTTCATCAACTCTGCCTGTAGGTTTGATTCGTTCATTTCTAGACACGCTCATGTTTGATTCAGTTTGATTCTGTGAACCGGCTTAGAAGTGCGATTCATTCTAGAATTGAACATCACTAACACACAGTTCACTCATATCCAGATAGATGCTATATAGCAAATCTCAAATGCTTGATTGTTTATATCATCTCATGATGTAACTGCTATATTATCGTCCAGCTTTAATCTGATGAATGCGACTATAAGGGATTATAAACACTTACATCATGATTTTCAGTAAAGCTGCTTTGAAACAAATACAAACGAATACAATTGTCGTGACTTGACCAGGTTTCCTGACTGCATATGAGTGACTGTAACGCTTACCATCATCTTTGTGTGTGTGTGTGTGTGTGTGTGTGTGTGTGTGTGTGTGTGTCTCTCAGAGTTGTCTACGTAACGAGCGTGACTACGAGAGTGTGGTGCTGATGCGACTGAGACAAGCTGAAGAGAGGAAGAGGCTGATCGAGGAGATGAAGAGAGAGGAAGAGGACGAGCTGGCGTGACCTCACACACATCCATCCACACACACACACACACACACACACACACACACACACACACACACACACACACACACTTTGACCTTTGATTTTACAGGAATTAAACACCCAAACATCAATAAAGCCCTTTTGGAACGAACATTTTTGCCTTGAATATTCGTATGGTGCTTTTCTATGGCAGGAGGATCGTGACATAAACAGTGACATTCATCTTCATAGTAATGAACATGAAAATAATGTACATGAATGAACATGAAAATAATAGTTAATGTTGAAAGATTCTATTTCAAATGTGATTCTGCTGTAAAGCAGCTCTACTGAAGACAATAGTGTCATTATTATATTATTCATGTATTATTATCTATTATCTATCATTCTAAGTATTCTGATACAACAAGAAAATTATGAAATATGGACATGAAAACGGTTCTCAGTCAAATATTGGGAGTGAAAAGAGTGAAGTACAATAAACCGTCTGCCATTGGTTGGACAAACAGATATATATTTTTTTTTTTAAAAATTGCTTTCGATGTGTGATTGTGCTGTCTTTCTTTAAAAAAAAAAAATATATATATATATATATATATATTATAAATTTTAGTGACATTCAGTCATTTTAAAGTGATTTACTGACTCGAGTCTATTTGTAGTAGCTGGTGTGATCGTAACTGATGTATCTGAGATCTTGAACTGTAGAAGACTCATATTCTCATCCAGGACTTTTATTTTGACACCTTCAAACAGAGAGTTCATTATTGTACATGTCAGCTCATTTACATCCATCAAAAAAGTGGTTGTGAATAAATCATCATTGGAGATTGGATGGAGTAATATGTTTGTCTTAATGTAACACAAAAGTTGACTGTGATGTTTGAAGATCTAATGTTCACCCATGATATCTTCTGGTTTCTCAGAGCTCTTGAACGAAATAACATCATTTCTCTACGCATGTGACAGAACGGACTTAAACGTTTCCTTTCTGCTGACTTTGCCAGTGAAGGTTTGAGACGGCGGTGTGTGTTCTTGTGGCATCATCAGCCAGTCATCAGTCACATGATGTTTACGGCGCAGGTGATTGGCTCAGAAACTGTGAGCGGATAGAGTTTATCTCCAGGTAATAGACATCCTTAGTGACGGCCAAAAGGAAATTAAACAGTGCATTTTGATAAAAATGCCACAAAAAAAAAATCATTTGCACCAATTAATCATTTACAGGAAATGTAAAAGTAAATTGCATTCTGATTGTCAAGCTGTATTTGTGCTTCTGCTTGTGTTTTGCATGTTCTGTCCTCATGTCCATCAAACCGCAGTGATCCGACTTCACCACCACCAGTTTTCTTTCCTTCTGCTGCTTCTATCCATCATCCGTTTGGTCTCCTCGCGGCCGTCACATGTTTCTGTTTACTTATGTGGGCTTTTCTTTTATATTCCTGGAAAGAAGAGGAACACACAGAGTCTCTTTTACATTACAACACAGGAAATGCAATTACAGACGTCCTCAGGAGAACCGAGCAGAACCGCAGTCTTCAGCCGGATCAAGAGGTGGAAAACACATGCAAATCAGGCACAACTTCA
>CM038636.1:2452247-2464747 GCA_021554675.1 Leuciscus idus | reverse complement strand
TAAAACATGATATTTCATTTGTGCATAGAGAAAATGTGATATTAGGTGTAATTCTGTTATGTTGTTGGAGTTTCGTAAAGATCTGCACACACACACACACACACACACACACACACACACACACACACACACACACACACACACACACTTACAATCACACACACTCACACTAACACACACACTCTCTCACACACTCACATACACACACACACACACACTGAGCTTGTTAACTGCAAGGTTCTTTTCCGTATTACAGTATTTTTAAGGCTTATTTCTTTGATTTCTTTTCAACGTTGGTGGTTGGACTTTTCATTTCCTTTTGGCAGAATTGCTAATTTCCTTCTAAAAGCAGTTCTAATCACTGTAATATGATGTTCAAGTCTCTTAGAGCGCTGAGGAAATGAAGCGATCCCATCTGAACAACAGCACAAGCTCGATAACATCAGTAATAATAAAGCACACAGTTTTCAACTCATAGATCACAAAACCATTTACATCTGCTGTGATCAGTGTGAGCAACACGATACTGGAACACACTAATACTGAAACACTGTTCACACTTGCAGGCATGTCTGCGTTAGAGAATTAGGAGTGGAGAACACTAGTTATTTTGCATGTCTCGTTAAAGGTGACATATCATGCCTGTTTTCACAAGATGTAATATAAATCTATGGTGTCTCCAGAATGTTTCTGTGAAATTTCAGCTCAAAATCCCCCAGAGCATTTATTATAGCTTGTCAAAGTTGCTCCTTTTTGGGTGTGAGCAAAAACGCTCTGTTTTTGTGTGTGTCCCTTTAAATGCAAATGAGCTGTTGCTCCGCCTCCGTTCAGAAGAGGGCGGAGCCTTGCTTCAGAAACTCTGGCAATAACAACACAGGCCAATCTCACTCATCCGGAATCCCAGAATCACCAGTAGCAAGTGCAGCCTTACGGAGAGACTCAGGAAGAGTTTCACTTTTAGACATTAAACATGGATGTTTCTGAATGGTTAGTGGAGACATTTATATAGTTGTTGTGGAGTTACATTGATCATGATCTCATCATCATGTTTAACTTTTGCACAAGTTGTCACAGTTCCCTGAGGTCTTTATAAGACAGCGGTGACATGTTCTGGTCACTAGTGTTCAGTGCTCGTCTGTGCTCAACCACAGAACAGTTTCAGGCTTTGCTCAAACTTTTGCCATTGCGTTAGAACCATAGATATCATATATAAACGCTAGATGTCTTATGGCGCAGTCACTTCCGGCATCACCGTTCGGCCATCTTGTCACAGGCAGGCTTAATGTAAAGTGAGTGATCAGCACGCACACAAATCCTCTTATCTCGCTGAAATCTTGATGGATTTACAAACGGTTTGGTTTCTTACAAATGTTATTAACGTGGCTATAATTCCGAATGCTTGAACATGTGTTATAATTAAGTGAGCGAGCTGTCTGTGGCAAGATGGCCGCCACGTGCGGACGTCGACCTCCATTGGCCAGCAGTGCGCACGAGACATCTAGCCTTTATTATATGATATCTATGGTTAGAACTGGTTCACTGTAGTCGCTCGCAAAACCAAATGGCGGCGCCGTGGGTGGAAACATGCAGATTAAGGCGTGGTAACATTATAATAAGATCCTCTTCATGATATGTCCCCTTTAATTTTAAATACATAAACTTTTTATATGCTTTGTATTGTGTGAACATGTTCAGTGAGCTATTCCAACGCTATCTCACAACCAATTTCTACGACTTCGTACGAGTGATTAAAAGGTGTTTAATTCATATGAATTCGTACGAAATCACTCATATGAATTCGTACGATTTGTCTAAACCCACTTGATGGTTAGGGTTAGGGGCGGGGTCAGGTGTAGGTCATTCGTACGAATTCATACGAATTTGGCATCTCGTAAAATATGTACGCATTGCTGTGAGATCGGGTTGGCTATTCTGAGGCGTAGAGGCCAGTGGGTGTGGCCTTTGGGGGCGTGGCCTGTGGGTAATGAGGGAGCCAATCAATCACTGAGACTCACTGACCAATGACAGCGGCGCTCTCATTATTATGCTCAATCACTATCAGCTGCATCAGTGTGTGTGTGTGAAGAGCTTTTAAAAGAGCTTGGACTGTTTCTGGAGTGGTAATGCTGCATGAACACTGCTGGATCGAGTAACTGCTGCTTCACTGCTGCGTTTCCCCTCATTTTTTAGTTTGCAATGCATGTGTTTATTTTATATTATATTCTTTTCACATGCATCCATGTGGCAGTGATCGGTTCATTTGAGTGGAATCTTATGCTGCTTATTAGTTATGTCATGTTACAGTTTTTCTCCATTGGTTTGGCTCATTTCTTGAAACAGAAAATCTAAGATCATTTGGCAAAACAGTCTTACAGTTCAGCACAACACTATAGCTCACTTGCAAAAGCTCATATCTTTCCCAAAACTGTTCACTCATGCTTCAAAACTAAATTTGTTTCCTATATAAAGAGTCAGTGCCATGAAAATGGCAAAGATCCTTCTCAATTGCTTTGGCTCATTTCTTGAAACAGATCGGACGTTCTCAACACTCTTGGTGCTTTTGCCAAAATAACGTGGATGGTTCGGCACAACACCATGGTTCACCTGCAAAAGCTCATACCTCTCCCAAAACAGTTCACTCATGTGTCAAAACTACATTTCCTTCTCATCTAAACAGTCAGTGCCCCCAAAATGCTTCGTCCCTTTGGCATTGTGTAAGCACTGCAAGTCAAAATGTTTAGATGTTGTGTCAATATGGCAGAGGACCATTGAAATATCCCTCATGTACACCTTTCAGTCTTAGCCCAGTCCTTCATTGACAATGGTTACTGTACTGTTTTTTGTCTAGCTAACAGAATACAATTGTGTATAAAACTGAAAAAAAGAAATAGGATTTTAGGGTAAGAGTAGCCTCATCACACACTGCACTCATACTGCCAAGGAAATTGTAACCATTATCATTCACACACATAAAGTAACTTCCATACATCAGAGTAAAAAGAAAATGTATACAGCATACAGTAATATACTGAATACACAAACAAAAAACAATGAAAATGATGCAGCCCACAGTGCTGTAAATAAAGCTGGAGTTTCACAACTAACAGTTCTTCACTGGTCACTGTCCTCACCCTCCCTCTCCTGGCCACCGTCCTCCTCACTCTCCCTCTCCTGGCCACCGTCCTCACCCTCCCTCTCCTGGCCACCGTCCTCCTCACCCTCCCTCTCCTGGCCACTGTCCTCACCCTCTCTCTCCTGGCCACTGTCCTCACCCTCCCTCTCCTGGCCACCGTCCTCACCCTCCCTCTCCTGGCCACTGTCCTCCTCACCCTCCCTCTCCTGGCCACTGTCCTCACCCTCTCTCTCCTGGCCACCGTCCTCACCCTCTCTCTCCTGGCCACCGTCCTCACCCTCCCTCTCCTGGCCACTGTCCTCCTCACCCTCCCTCTCCTGGCCACTGTCCTCCTCACCCTCTCTCTCCTGGCCACTGTCCTCCTCACCCTCCCTCTCCTGGCCACTGTCCTCCTCACCCTCTCTCTCCTGGCCACCGTCCTCACCCTCCCTCTCCTGGCCACTGTCCTCCTCACCCTCTCTCTCCTGGCCACCGTCCTCACCCTCCCTCTCCTGGCCACTGTCCTCCTCACCCTCCCTCTCCTGGCCACTGTCCTCACCCTCCCTCTCCTGGCCACTGTCCTCACCCTCCCTCTCCTGGCCACTGTCCTCCTCACCCTCCCTCTCCTGGTCACTGTCCTCACCCTCTCTCTCCTGGCCACCGTCCTCACCCTCTCTCTCCTGGCCACCGTCCTCACCCTCCCTCTCCTGGCCACTGTCCTCCTCACCCTCCCTCTCCTGGCCACTGTCCTCACCCTCCCTCTCCTGGCCACTGTCCTCCTCACCCTCCCTCTCCTGGCCACTGTCCTCACCCTCCCTCTCCTGGCCACTGTCCTCCTCACCCTCCCTCTCCTGGCCACTGTCCTCCTCACCCTCCCTCTCCTGGCCACCGTCCTCCTCACCCTCTCTCTCCTGGCCACCGTCCTCCTCACCCTCCCTCTCCTGGCCACCGTCCTCCTCACCCTCCCTCTCCTGGCCACCGTCCTCCTCACCCTCTCTCTCCTGGCCACCGTCCTCCTCACCCTCCCTCTCCTGGCCACCGTCCTCCTCACCCTCCCTCTCCTGGCCACCGTCCTCCTCACCCTCCCTCTCCTGGCCACCGTCCTCCTCACCCTCCCTCTCCTGGCCACCGTCCTCCTCACCCTCCCTCTCCTGGCCACCGTCCTCCTCACCCTCCCTCTCCTGGCCACCGTCCTCCTCACCCTCCCTCTCCTGGCCACCGTCCTCCTCACCCTCCTGGCCATCCACACGCTGCTGTCTGTCTGGCCACAGATTCTCATCCACATCACAGCGTATATTCTCCCTTGCGATGCAATGAGGGAAGAAACGGCGTGCATGTTGCAACCATCCCCTACACTGATCTCCTGTAATATCCTCACATGGAGCAGGGACCTCTGATCTTGAGCCCGATGCTCATACACTCTCCACCTCCAAGCGGAGAAATACTCCTCAATAGGATTGAGGAAAGGAGAGTAAGGTGGTAGGAACACCATGACCATCCTTGGATGAGTAGTGAACCAGGCCCTGATGAGCGGGCCACGGTGGAAATTCACATTGTCCCATACAATGACATATTGTGGTAGGCGAGGCCCTATGAGGCCTCTCTCATTTTCAGGGATCAAATCAAAATGAAGGCGGTCCAAGAAGATGAGGAGCTTCTGTGTATTGTATGGGCCAAGACTGGGGATGTGAGTGGCCACAGCATTCTAAGATATGGCAGCACACATAGTTATATTGCCCCCTCGATGGCCTGGGGCCCGGTGGCCAATAATATTATATATATACATATATGGTATTCATGGTATTATGTTCTTGACTAATTTTGACAATTGAACAGACTATTGTGCATGTGATGACTTATACAATGAAATGACGCTGACACGTTTTGGAGCGAACAACCATTAGACTGAGAATCAACAATCAGTTTAGATCAACAAGATCTATTCACTTGGAAATTGTGCTAAATATAGGCTACCTGTACTTAATCATTTGCAAAGATGTACTTAGACATTTACAATTTGATGAAATGATTCTGTTGTGAACAATTGCCAAGTGGTTTGGAGGTTTGTCCATGTTGTTTTGAGAATATCATTTCTGTTTCAAGAAATGAGCCAAACCAATGGAGAAAAACTGTAATATGACACCAAGATGTTTTGCAGCTTTTTAAGGAAGATTTATTTATTTTTCTCTTGGTTCTGGTTCTTTATAAACATCTACAGTTCTTTCTCTGCATGTGTACAATATGAGGAAAGTAGTAAATCCACCATATAAAAGTCACGTTCTGTCTTAAGCTCATGCTTGGAAAAGCAAAACTATATTGATTTATAGTATACCCATCACTCTTAAAAAATAATGTGATGGCATAGAAAAACAACATTTCCGTGAACCATTTTTCATTCTTAAAAGAAGCTTTTGAGGGTTTTTTTTGTAAAAAAGTGTAAAAAATCGAACCTTTTTTGGATTGTAAAGATTCCATGGATGTTAAAGGTTCTTAGAAACATCAATGCCGATAAAGAACATTCATTTTTTAAGACACTTTTGTTTTGTAACAAGCTTATGCCCGTCTTCTGTGTACAGTCGACTCGTCTACAGACATTCATCGACATCTGAGACTCAAATATAACAAAATATAAGAAAGATGAACTCGAGAGCCTGGATGCACTGTTTGCAGCTGCACACTACAACATTTCTTGTTGGGTTTTTTGTGGATTATTCTCTAAATAGATTTAGTAAAAATAGATTTAAACTTCGTTTCTTTTAAGCAAAGAACACAGGAAACCACAGAGAGTGAATTTTAAGAGTCCAAAACTCCTTTTTTTGTGATTGTCATCATGACAGAACATGTTCCTGGAGTTCCACCAGCTTCCTGTGTTCCTGCAGTGACTTCCTGTCCGTAACTCTGGGTTATTTGATGAAGTGAGGGTCACTATCGCTGGGGTTCAGGTGATGGACTGGTTTCCTCGGACGGTTTAGAGCCGGAGCGAAGGTCGTTTCCGGACTTTCACACCACCGTTTCTTTTCTTTGGGATTTATTTTAAGATTTGTTCACAGAAACTGTCCAGGAATCTGGATGATGCCCTAAGTAAAACCAGAACCGTCCGGAATGTTTCAGTGAATGTTCGACCTCATTGTTGGCCAAAATAAAGCCAAACCTATATTGTATATGTATATATTCTCTGATGTATTTTGAGATTATTGGCTCAGAATCAGCTGGAAAGAGGAGATGAATGTCAGCTTTCTGTGTGAATTGTTCTCTCCTGAATTGAGAGGAAAACCTGTTTCACACATTATGAGGAAGGAAAAGACTCTCGTTTACTAGCGTTGACTGATTTATAAAAGACACACCCGTATCAAATTATTAATAGTTTTTGCTAGCTTTTGAGAGCACTTAGTTCACACATTTCTGCAAAAGAATATTATTCTGCGACGGTTATTTGTTGCATGCCTTTTTATGTGCACAATATTGTAAAGCTGGAAATAAAACAAAGATTATTGGAGTGCATCCTACAAGAAAATACTGTTTAGGTCTTTGTACTTCATTTCGCTCTTAATTCAATGAGTTACTTGACATTTCTTTGTGTTTCTTTGTTAAATTAACCAGCAATTTCCAATTGAAAATAGATTCAAAGCCATTTTTTTCGGTGCAGATTTTGATTATTTGATTGCTCTAGTCTAGATCGTTTACACAACATCATTTTCAACTAATAACTGCATTCTTTTAATGCATTTTGGCCGTTCATTTACAGGACAACAGCGTTTTGGGTTTTTTGAATGCCTGTAGTGTTTCTTTACATTTACACAGGGACATCGCCATCTACTGGCCTGACAGCAGAATACAGCGATCTTAATCGGGGATCGTTGTCATCTGTACGCAAACCTTTTCGAAAATGCATTTAGTTTTTAGTAAATGATCGTGATTTTAACGGTCAAAGACTGTAAAAATGCTAGAGTGAAAAACTGTTAATTGGTTAACAGAGAGTTTCCTTACTATACACGGTAAACAACTGTGATAGCTCTAACGGTACATTTAATGTAATTTTACTGTAAAATACCATTACATATTTTGGAAGTGAAAAAGAACAAGTCATTGTATAATTAAGAGTGAAAAACCGTCAATTGACATTCCCACAATTTTGTTGAAATAACAGTTTCTTCATAGTTTTCTTAGTTTTTTTTCTAATCAGTTATGACATTAGGGTTTTATGTTACAGTTAATGTTGTTAAATTAATGTTTATTGCATTTTTAAAATGTCATGTGTGTTACAGTGATGGTGTTTAATGTTTGTGTGAGTGACACTGTACAGCTTCTGTATATTAATATGAACTTTCTTGTGAAAGAGCTGCTCATGATGGGCTTTGATTAATCATGTGATTATCATCACTGAGATTGAAGGTTGTCAGTGTATTACAATGGTACAAAACAAATATTATTACTTCAATAGGTCAGTAAATTAACTTTATATCAGATAATTAAATACGGTTTATTACTGTAAATTTAAGTTAAGTCTGTAAAATCTAAATCGTTGCTACCGTATTTTTTACGGTAAATTTCTGGCAACCACAGCTGCCGTTTTTTACCGTAAATTTAACAGATTTTTTTTTTTTTACAGTGTACCCTAGATGAACATTTTTGCCTCAATGTGTTGTACTATCAAACTAGAACAGTAAAACATCACTTCAGTTGTTGGTTAAACTGAGCAAGAGTCTTTATTTTACTGTAATGTTCAGTATGTTTGCTGTAAGACTGTGCAGGAGGAGGAACGTGTCGAATCTCATGCATCTGAAACTCTTCTCAGCGCAGAATGCCATGAAAACTTCATTACTTTTATATGTTCCTCAAGAGAGAACAAAGATAGAGCTGTAATTCAGTGCCAAATATCACATCAGACATGACATGTATATTATAAAAAGACGGATGCTCCTTTCAAACGAGCAGATACTGTATGTTATGGAAAACACACATTGCTGGTTTATATAAGTACAATATTTTATATGATGACCGCTTTTGGGAATCTTAAAAACCTGCTCTGAGTCTCCAGTGTGTTCAGTTTACAATGAGGGAAGAAACTGGATTATAACAGGACAGACTTTATGTGTGTTGTACAACAAGCAGCTTAAAGTCCCCCTGTAGTCCATCATTTCATCTCTTAAAACTCATCTTTGATCACCAAAATTACATATTTAAATGCTTTTTCCTTGAAAAAAATGTCTTCATAAGTAGGACACGTTATTCATGTCTACATAATGTCTTAAAATATCTTGAATGTAACTCGACACCCTTGCCTCATTTAGTATGCACGGTTCTATGAATATGCAAATGAGCCCCGCCTCCACTCACTCACTCAGCTCAGAGATCCACTGGTTGACGATCACACGTTGATCTGATTGGTTACAAGGTAGTTTGTGACGTCAGAAACACCAGCGATTTCAAAGCGTGTTTTTGAGACTGTCTTTGGTTCACTGCAGTTTTAAGGAGGAAATACTCAGCAATGGTGTCGACTTATGAACTTACACATGGTTTGTCTTAAAGGTGCATTGCGCAACTTTTCATGTTAAAAATACCCGTTTTCTAACCCATACATGCTTAAACAATTGCCTGATGGGCTGAATGAGCCCTTCTCTGATCACTGCGATTGTCTCTATAATCCTGTACAGTAAAATAAATAAGAGGGATTCGGGCCGGAATTTTAGACTGGGCGTGACGTCATGTGCGTTCACTGCACGCTCACCTGGCTATGTCTGGCAGGTTTGTGTATTCGCCGCCATTCTCCGTAGAAGATGGATTCTAAGAGACCGGCTTGTAGTTCATTTCAAACACCAACGCAAACTCCACGTAAGATAAAAAAAAAGAAAACTTTTGTTGTTGCAGTTTCGCTTGCCGCCAGAGGGGGCATAGTTCTGCAAAAACTCAGAGACTTGCGCAATGCACCTTTAAAGCATATTAAAAACACCACATAGACACATAAACAACATTAAAAACTGGATTTTCACCACAGGGGGACTTTAACAGTTTCTATAGGAGTACATAATTTTTTTAACAACGACTACTTTTACATGCACCCTCAATGCAGTTAAGCAAAGTAATGCAATTAAACTCATAATCGTAGTAAAACATGGTGTATGCCGGTTTTAATCACAATAAACAGGCATTGCATCTCTGATGAAAGTGCACATGCTGAAGAAATGTCATCATGAATATAACGAACTATATTGATGGTCGAAATATCGAAATGGGGACATTTTAGGCGCGTCACCAAAAACATTACTAAAGCCAGATAGCAAAGAAACGGGCGAGTCGAGTGTGACCCTGGCGTCCGGCTCGATTCCTTCAGACAACAGAGCTCTTGAACGTGACAAAATTCGTATTTACGACGTCAAAAGTGGGAAGTAGGCTCTAATTATTGAAAATAATCACATTATTGATGCCCATGTAAAATATCGCATAAAAAATTTGTGAATAAAGCAGCGTTTCCATCCCATGTGTTCAAGAGAACAAAATTGTCACTTTCTGGGAAATTGGCGTAAAATATGAGTATAAAACTGTAAGTTTCTGTAATCGGCTGTTTTTCCCTCCATCATAAACAAGTGTCTCTCAGAGCGTCAGACGAAACACAGTAAACGCTGTCATGTTCTCTAGCGTTCGGATGCTGGTGTTCGGGAACACACTCGTGTGTGAGACGCTTCTGGAGGGAATTACACCCAATCATTCTGATCACACACTTCGACTCCGGCGTTTCAGAAACACCAAACCAACATTTGAGATGCTGCGACGCCATTGGTCCACTGGTTACTCCAGTTATCCAATCACAGCCTCCGCTGAGGCAAAGTCACATGAGGTTTGAGGGATTTATTCAGTAAAAGTGTCACATGGCTATTGGGTAAAACAGCCCATTTGATAAAAATAAATGCATTTTTGAAGAATTTGCACAGAAAGAAACACATTTTCTCTGTAAAATGTTAAATTGTTGTGCACTTTGTGATTTTCCCAGTAAAGATGTTCAACTCTGTTTATATGTGAATCTGTGAAACGTCTGTCTAACGTGAGGAAATGCACTTGAAGTGGGTAATTTATCTTGTTTTAACAAATTATCTCGTGGCTTTTTGGATGTAGAAACGGGAAGCCTGCCGTCTGAACACGGGTCACGGTTCCTGATGCGGATCTCTCACGTACAGATAAGATGGCGTTGGCTTAAGTGACAGTGATGTAATTGCACTACTGCTTTGAGGAGAACCATATGTCTGTAGGGTCCTGTGAATTTCTTGCTCTCTCTCTCGAGCGTAAATCAAAAGCAGAGGAGGGAGCTGGAGAACGTGACCGTGAGCGATGTAGCGGCGTCCCCAGACTCGCGGCGCGATGCGTATCTTCACAGGATTAGCGACTGTGGGAGGTCATGGTTAGTAGGAGACCAGATGTGGAGCCGGTGTTGCAGTTCTTTATAAAGCAAGTGTCTAATAAACGAGCGAGGGAGGAAATCCTCATCTTTAATGATGCTTGATGCCAAATGAATGAACACTTCGCACACGTCACCAGATGGATCTGGATAATATTCTGATTGTTCCAGTCCAATCTGACTTCTGACCTGTAATGCTGCCTGAATCATAATCATACACTGTTTGCTCGTTGTCCATTACTGAGTGACTGAGTCTGGGTTCTTCCAAGGGTTTTTTCTCCATTCTGTCACTGATGGAGTTTTGGTTTCACTGTCGCCTTTTACACCTTTGGCTTTTGGCTTGCTTAGTTGGGTACATTTAATTTAAAGGGGTGGTATAATGCCCATTTCACAAGATGTAAAATAAGTCTCTGATGTCCCCAGAGTGTGTATGTGAAGTTTTAGCTCAAAATACCCCACAGATATTGTTATATAGCATGTTAAAATTGTCAAGTTTTGAGGGTGAGCAAAAACACACTGTTTTTGTGTGTGTCCCTTTAAATGCAAATGAGCTGCTGCTCCCGGCACAGGGGGCGGAGCTTCAACAGCTTGCACACACACACACATGCACTGAACATTTCTAAAACGTTTAGCCTTTTATGTTCAAAGAGTCGGACAAAGATGGAGAGACTCAAGAAGAAGTGACAACATGTAGAAGCAACAGGACATTTCTGAATGGTTAGTTGATGAATTTATGTAGCTGATGTGTAGTTATCTTCTAGTCATTGATTAGCATATTCTGTCCTGATAATCTATAAATCGTGTTCTGGGGGCGGGGTTTATGTAAATTCTAGGGTTGGTGATGTCAGGAATGTGGTGTAGTCTCTACCAGCCGTTTGTTGTAGTCCTTAAAAAGAGATTTCTTTAAAAGCAAATATCTCCCTTTGCTTTGAACTTTGAGCGTCGTAACTTTGCAGATGTTGTTTATGCTCAAACAGCAACATTACACACTAACTAAAGTTAGAAAAGTCAAATCATGATCAACCACCCCTTCAATATTCAACACTATTATTGACACCATTATATGAGAACTGAACTGAGCTGGACGATGACATCACGGTTTTCCCCAGAGCGGCTTTATATATAAATTAACTAAATTAAGAACTTTCTTACAACAAAAATGAAACATCACTGGACTTATTTGGACGCTTTTTTTCTTCTGGAAACAAACTGTGTTGCATTATTTTTCTGTTATCTCTGTAAAGCTGCTTTGAAACACTCTGTATTGTAAAAAGCGCTGTATAAATAAATGTGACTTGACTTCACATGTCGTTTGACACGAGCATCCGACTTTAGTGTGGTCTTTCTTCAGGTCAGAACACAGGTCTGGGACAAAATTCCCATTTATCCCTCCCAAAAACAGCCTTTCTTTGCAAATAAACTGGATAAGAGAGAGTATTTCAACATCCAAACATCTGCATCAACCAGTGTTTTAGTCCAAAATATGTCCATCTGAAGAGCATCTGTATTTTGATTGGAACTGAATATCTCCTGTAAGGTTCTTCTTTCCGTCTCGGTGTCAGACCACACGTAGGAAACTAAAAGATGCCGTTTCAGAGCGAGTGTTTTGTCGAGTCCCAGCAGTCTCAGAGTTAAAGCTACACTGTGTAACTTTTTAAGTTGATTCTTAGCAAAAAACACTTTGTTCTATCAAAAGTATATGTGCTCATTCATGTGTAATTACTTCCACCAACTAATAAAGTATTCTTGTAAGCGTAAAATCTGCCATTTATAATACATACGAGCGAGTCGCTCGAATGGCGACAGCCATGTTGCGCCTCCATCTTGAAAATACATTCGCCAAAGAGGGACATATCTGGATATTCAAGCTTCGCCTTTCGAGTTTTACACTCAGAGACACCGTGACGAATGTGAGGGGGAGATTACTCGCGACTGCCGGCAGATTTGAAAGATTGCTGAAGATGGAGGATCACGCCTATTCTCGAGGACATGTAGCAG
>CM038636.1:2417247-2444747 GCA_021554675.1 Leuciscus idus | reverse complement strand
TTAATTTAATTTTATCAATCAATAAATTCCTCTTGAAACAAACTTTGTTGTATTATTTTAATTTAATACTGTGAAGCTGCTTTGATACAATCTGTATTGTGAAAAGCGCTATACAAATAAACTTGACTTGACTTGACATATGATAAAAGATTAACAAAAAATGTACTGTTGATTAAAATGCTAAATTTGATATTACACTGTGTGTGTAAATGAATATTCTTGGACTTGGTGCTGAAACCCAAAGCACAGGACAATAGAGACACCAGAATAACAATATTCATGATTCTGAAGATGAAAATACAGAATTATTTTAGATGAATATGTTTGAACTCTTTCACTGACTCGATATATTTATAATAATGTCGGCCACTTTTTACTGGTAACATCAGATATTTGGCATTATCATTCCCCCATTGCATTATTATACATTATATTCAACATTATATATAATAGTTTAATGTAGTACTGACACTAAAACTCAGAAAACTTGAATATTTTCTTATTTTGGGTGAATTATATACACAATACATATTGTCACTATCTACGATACATATTGTTGCATTTTTGCATTGCGATATATTGTTACAGCCTTATTAGAAAGTCATGCTTTTAGCCATTAAGAAAGTGTTTTTCTCAAGTCATAAGAAATGTTTGTTGTACACAATGGCTGCATCAGAACCACTGATCTAAGAACAAAATGACTCCAAACCAGTGCCTTTAATCGTCCAGTTCCGTGATGAAGCCTGTACTTCGTCAACCATATACGTTTCCCAGTAGATGTGCCATAAACTGCACACAGCATGTTTTCATTCGGCTAAAAAAAACAGCACTATAGAACAAGAACAACGTTCACCGCAACAAAACACAGTTGCCAGCGTTCCCGGGAGCTTTCAGGTCGGGCTTCACGACTCTGTTTATTTATACTGGCGTGTGACCGTGCACTACCTAGGGGGTGTGGAGTAGCGCTGTGTGTGTGTGTGTGTGTGTGTGTGTGTCCTTACCCCCCAGAAACCCATTTGGATGGAGACTTGATGGGGTCTTGACTGTTGGGGAGTCAGCCAGAGTCCAGGCCTGTTTTAATGGTCTCTCCACGGAGGCACATTCCCAGCTCTGAGGACTGGAGCAGACACACCGGCTCCTGTCTTAGGGTTGTTAGGTAGGGTTTGATATGAAGGAGAGCGTCTCATTATCCGGTCTCAGCACCTGCCCTCATCACGACTGCTGATCGGGTCCAAACCACCACTGAACCACATCGGATCACATGTGGTTTATACCAGAACAGGCTCTCGTCATCAAGGGAACGAGCTAATGCTGGAATTGATTGGTGGCATTCCAGGGAAAAAATCGCATTGTTTAATGGAATTCATTCACTAAAAATAGACACAAATTGTATTGTAGATGTACAGGGGTGTGTTTCCCGAAAGCATCGTTAGCCAACTATGGTCGCAAGTTCTGTCGTTCAACGAGTCTGTGTTTCCCCGAAAACATCGTTCTAACGAACATTCGCAAACAGCATCGCAGAGTTGTGTGTTTGAGTGACAGATCTCCACCTGTGGTTAGAAGAGGAGTTTCTAGTTTGCATGACATGTGGACTCAATAAAGCCTGATCTTGAGCAAAATAAGCAAGCTGACATTCAGTACAACCCGTGTCTTTTATTAAGAATACATACAAATGTCATTTACATCTTTTAGTTTGTCAAGAGATTTAAAGCTTGTTTTTGAAGAGTGTGCATGTCTGAACGAGCTCTAGTGTGTAAGATCAAGCCTATGATTGAATCTGGAAATAAAGCAAAATAACTGAGAAAAATGCGAAAATATTCCTCAGATGACATGTCTGTAGTTTATAGCAAAACATCTAGTGTTAATACGATCATTAAAAGTAGTTATTACTCCTCCACGTGCGTGACATCATTAACCAACATGGTTGAACGAACAATTTGCGACAATATGCTTTCGGGAAACAGTCGTGGCTAGATAGATGATTTCTTCATTGATGATCGCACTATAGTAGTGAAACAGCGAGTTACGTAAGGGTTAATGCCCTTCGAGGTGTCCATTGTCAGGTATTAAAGGTGCTCTAAGTGATGCCGGGAGTGTTGACATTCGAATTGTTGTCAAACAAAACGGAGGCTAGCTAGACCCTCCCTCCTCCTCATCCCGTCTCCTCCCTCCTCCCCTCCCTTCCGGCATAAAGGAAAGTCAAAGTAGTCACTAAAAACAAAGTTAAGTTTTACTGATACTTCATTCAATGTGTAATGTCACCAAGTTAGATAAATGCTTTTATATATTGCAGAACAGAATGCAGAAAAAGAGAAACATTATCTTAAAATCGTTTCGCCACCTGAGGTTATAACTATAACGTTAGCTCCCATACAAGGACGCAATAATAGCAAGATAACGTTAGCTTCGCGTTTCCCAGTGAGCATAAACAACGGCGGCGTCGTAAACAAATTTAGTCAAAGTTGTCAATAGCCTATAAATGAACATTCAAATCCATAACAAACAGTGGGTGAAAACAATAATTCACACAAATTGTTGCCCTACTGTGAATTTGCTTTACCATTTACAATAGAGATTGATCGCTAGCTGAAACATATATGTTGTATTCACCAAAGCTAACGCTGACTGCATAGTTCTAGCTAATTACATCCTTGTGTTGGTTTGGCGAACATGAACGTCAATTTAGAAAGAAAAATGGATTTACCTGTTCTGCAAAAACAGAGCAACTGAATGTCTGATTGGAAGCCCTTCTGCCGGCAGAGTTCTCGCCACATTTCGAGGGTTTTTCCGATGTAAATTCGGGACTTTGCACGTTCCTTATCCTTGTCCCTCTTCTTTACAATTTGTTCATCGGAACATCGTCTCTTTAGTCGTGTGTCGGCCATAATTCAAACTTCCCTCTTCATGCTTCTCTCTCGTCTCTCCTCCACACCCCCTTCATGTCCACGCGCACTAACCCCCAAACCACACCCCTCAAATACTTCTTGTCGGTGATTGGCTGGAGCACTGTTTGTTGTGTTTCGTGGTGCGGGTGAGCCCAGTTTGTTTTTGTTGCCGTTTGTGGAGCCTGTGGTGTCTACAGAGACCGCGTTTTTTTTACAGTGTGTTCAGGGGACAGGCAGCTAGCGGATAGTGAGGAGATGTTTGCTGTATGTGACAAAAAATGTTTTGGCCTAAAAAACGCGTGACATCACTTAGAGCACCTTTAATGGACGACGGCGAGACGTGAACTGTCCGACGCGCCGCAGAGTATTAAGTCCATATATACCTGACAATGGACACCTCGTCGGGCATTAACCCGCTTATACCATGGTCTCTTGCCAAATAACACATTTTTAAAACGTTAGTTTATATTTTAATTAGTTTTACAATCGAAATCTAAAGTTTTTACAAACAATAACTTGGTTTCCCTGGTTACGCCTGACGGTTTATTTAGCAACCGGAGATATTTATAATCCGCTCAGCTCGTAGAAGCCTTCAGTTTACTGCCTGTTGCTATGGTTACTCACAGCTGATGTAGCCAGCGCATTTATTTATTCATTTCGAACGGTAAACAGTCAGTTTCACCAGAACTCCTTTACTAGGTGTCCTCTAGCACTTTATAATAGACACCCTGCAGCCAATCAGAATCGAGTATTCACCCAAACCATGGTATAATGTACATCGTTGTACGAGAAACACAGACCAGAAGGAGTATAGAGCTATAATATTAATTAGTGAATGATCTCTGACTTTTGGCAAACAGTTCAATAACAGCGAGTCCTCTGTACTGAACTCGTTTCGTAATTGATTAACTCTACACAGTTATTGAACTGAACTGAATCAACATTGAACTGAGTTGATCTGAATAATGACACTATTGTCTTTTTAAAGCTGAATCTTTACAGCAGAATCTGAATTTGTCTCATATTTGATGACGTTTGTATCATTGATTCTGTTATTGATGAAGCTGCTTTGAAACAATCTGGATAGAGTTCAACAGTTCCCGGACACTTTATTTATTTTTCATTAATTTCTCACATAGGGATTTCAAAAAAGTCTTTGTTAAAATGTTATAAACCATGAACCAAACCAACCAGCTATGATCATAACATTACCAACTTTGATTTGAAGCAAAAAAGTGTTTGAAAATTGGACAAAAAATACAAAGGTACAAAACTGTGCTTAACGGCTTTAGTGAGGGAAAGAACTACAATCCCATGATGCATTGCGAACAGCATAATTGAATTAAAAACTATGGAGAAATATTAAACTATGCATTTAAAGATGTTTATATATATATATGAACAATATGTTTTAAGTTTATTATAAAATATGCATATATATGTAAATATTTTGTGAGTGTGGAGAGACTCGATTACGTCAATTCGAAATGCTTCACGGGAGTGGGCGGAGCTAAAGCTATTTTGGCAAGTTTCGCTTGTTTCGACTCTCTGATTGGTGGAATTTTCTGTAAGGCATCATGGGTAATGTAGTTTTTCCTCGTAGCTCACAGTCGGACTGTCTTTAAAGGTTTATAAGTTATCGTTCAACTTTTACTTCTGTTGCACTCTATACAAAGCACTATAGAAATAACAAAATAAAACAGTTTGAGACTTGAGATCTGCTCTGAGTTACTTTTGAGAACATCTGAGAAGCATGAGAAGTCTCAATTTGATCTCCATTTGACATTCAATATCAATGTTTCATACATCAACAATAATTCAAACAGTGGCGGCTGGTGCTAAAAAAATTTGGGGGGGCGCGACAAACTGAATTATTAATCCAGGACTGAATGTAGGCTAATTGTTAAATAACAATTTAACAGTGATAATAATGTAGCTATCATTAGCCTAAAGTTTAGCTAAAACTTCAGCCGGTAGGGTTGGGAAATAGCCAATTGCCAAATAAATCTGAATTTTTGGGCTAAATGGCAATGTATGGTATAATCTGAGTATTTAATTATTATTTTTCTATTTGAATAAAAAAAAAAAACTGTATTTAATTAAAAATAATAATAATAATATCCTGATCAATATTGTCCTACAAACAATGTTCATATTGAAGGTTATAAAAACAAACAGTAACCTTGCTGTCTATCTGCAAGTCGTTACAATCTAAAAACAAAATAATGCTTTTTAAAGAAGTAGTTAAATTTACTAAACTTAAAAAAAACAAATATATATATATATATATTTTAAAAAAAGCTTATAGCACATTTATGTTCACCACAACAACAAATATTCAACAACAAATATTTTAGCTAAATATATTTATAATTTAGTGCTAAATAATGTATATTTTAGTCAGAATAATTGCGCTCCTATTCTATTGCGCTCCGTCTGTTCGGCGCGCATGCACGCGGCGGCGCTCGTTCACGGAAGTTTAGCTTGCAGAAAGCTCGCCCTCTCATGACAGCAAACTGGAAATATTGACTTTCTAACATTTACAGATGGAGAATATGTCCGTGAAATGTACGTTATGCACTGAGGAAATTATTGGATGTCACTTCAGCTTATGGCTAAATATTATTAGAGGTAGCCAATATTTGTTTCCACCAATCGCTGCACAAGTGAAGTTTACGTATGATGACGAAAGCACGTTAGTGCGAGCCCTCCCGGAACCCATAGAGAATGCATTGCAGTGCCTGCAGTTCGGAAAAAAAATCTTTGAATGTAAGTCTATGGGAACACTCTGGGCGATTCTCAGCCAGAGTGAAATCGCCCAAAAAGAGGCGGTACTCCAAAGAACGTGACTTGGCGCTGATTGGACTATATCCAGAGGCAGAACAACAGTGAGTGACTGCTAGCGTAACTCTGTGGTTGAATGAGATTGTGAATGAAAAAGTCCCTTTCACACTTTGGTGGTGCGTCGCCCGATCGCCCTAATGAAGAAATGATTAAATTAGTAGCGTCTCTCCTTTGGGATGTCAGTGTGTCTGTGTGCGAGGGCTAATCATTCACAGCCCTACATCAGAACTGAAACCCCACCAATCCTCCTCAAACAGTCTGCTCTTTTGGCAGGTATCAGACCCGAGTCTCTGCCAGATATATCGCGTTTCCCTCCGCTGGCAGGTTCTGTGACTGAAATATCGCTCTCCATTTCTAAAAACATTCGCATTAGAGTAATGACGGTAGCTTTGTTATTAACTTCACATCACATTCCAGAATGAGTAGTTTAAGCTATTTGGGGTTCATCTGAACTTTGTCAGTCCGTGAGGAACGTTTGAAAGCGTTTGACAGCGTCTGATTATGCAACACTTTCCGTCTGAAAGAAGAGAACTACAAATACATCAAACAAGTCAACAAAATGCTGAACAAAAATCGACTCCAGAAATGTTCATTACAGGGTCACAGACAAGATTAAATGATCTTGCACATTAAATAATCTTTATATGAAAAGTGGAAAAAAAAGTTTTTTGTTAAACTTATTTAGATAGTCTAAATATCTTGTACAAACAATTTTACATTGAACAATGTTGTGCAAGTTCCCATAAATGTGGTTATTATTAAAAACGATAATTTTACTGGCTTAATTTATGCTGCTGTTGGCCTGTTCTCTGTTCATATTTTGACTGAATCATTACCATGTTTGAGATTTATGTGTTGATCTGCATCTCATTGCAAATTTGGATTTAATATATTTCAGGATAAATGTTTGCCTCTAGTTTTAAGAGGAAAATATTGCACATTATGCTTAACTAGTGTAAAATGCCATACAATGTCAAATTGCCTTGACAATAATTTTTAAATTCAAATGTTACTCATTATATGAGGAAGTATTTAAGATGTCAGAAAAAACTATTTGAATAGTAAAGAATTAGTTGAGTTAAAAACATATTGACTGTAATAGGTCACCTTATTTTTTTTTTAAAGAGCATGAACTTATTACACATAATCGGACATTTTGCAAATCATGCAAATGCATCATTAAAAGTCACAAAATATTTTTGCATAACATGTTTAAAAGGACATTTGTTATGTTTGTTATTTCACTGTAAAAAAAAAAAAAAAGTTGCAGCCTTTAATTTTTAAGCGCTGTCAACTTGAATGTTAAAGTCATATCAACTTAAATTACATTAAACTGATTTAAAAAATCAGTCTTGTATAACTTATATAAAACGTTGAAAACTGCTTAACTCATTTTGATGAGTTTTTGAAACATATGCTGTCATAACTTATTGATTATATCATTTTTCACAGTGTTTATGATGATATTATGCACACTGGGAAAGACTAAGCTTTTAGGATGATCATTTTCTTTGCTGGACTCTTCTCACTGTGATTTACCTGTTCAGAAAGAAGCTTTATTCAGCATGTCTGGATAAACCGTGACGCAGGAAAGCCTTGCATTGCCGGCCGGTGTCGGACTGGTGTAGGAAGCACCAGCAAAGACCTGTAATGCTTTCAGGCAGTGTAAACATGTCTCTGGAACATAGTGTTTGTTAGGTCATTCCCTTAAGCACCCTTCATCCTCACGCTGTTATTCTTTACTATCCCCTCCTCCGTTTGGGATCTACGGATCTTCTGCAACCTTTCACAAATTTCCTGGGCCTCTTTGTAACGGGCCGAGTCCTGCCACTGCATGCGATGAGGACTGTTTGTTAAACTTATGCTTTTTTTATTTTCAAATGAATAGTTTTAATTGTTAACATGCCTCTTCATTTAATCAATAATGCGTGAACAGTAAACGCCACTCTTAAAGTCTCCCTGTAGTCAATCAATTTATCCCCTAAAACTCATCTTTGATCACCAACATTACATATTTAAACATTCTTCATGTCTTAAAATATCTTGAATGTAACTCGACACCCTTGCCTCATTTAGTATGCGCGGTGCTATGAATATGCAAATGAGCCCCGCCTCCACTCACTCACTCAGCTCAGAGATCCACTGGTTGACGATCACACGTTGATCTGATTGGTTACAAGGTAGTTTGTGACGTCAGAAACACCAGCGATTTCAAAGTGTGTTTTTGAGACTGTCTTTGGTTCACTGCAGTTTTAAGGAGAAAATACTCAGCAATGGTGTCGACTTATGAATTTACACATGGTTTGTCTTAAAGCAGATTAAAAACACCACACAGACAAACAAACAACATTAAAAGCGTGATTTTCACCACAGGGGGACTTTAAATACTTTGTCAGAAACATCAAAGCATTATAATTGGTCGCTAAATGTTGAGCTGTTAGTTTGAGCAGCTTGACGTGAATTTCGGACTCAACCAATGAAAAGGCTTGAAAAATAAGGTTTTGTGTGTCTGTAAAACGCAGTGATTGTGTGTGGTCAGTATGTGCTTAATAAAATACTCAAATATTACGATTGGTAAGACCATATCAAACTATGCCCAAAATATGTGTAAGGTGTCAATATAATACACACATCTAGACACAACGAAAGTGTCCAAACTGCATGAAATCTGTATTAAACATATAAAAGTAGATGTCCCCTAAAACATATTTCAAGATTCACTTAATTATGCATAAAATTAAATGCGCAATTAAGTGAATCATCAAATATTTAAATTATTTTCCACCTTCACTGTAGAAAGTTGTTTTTTAAATTACTTTAATGAATTATTTTTATGCATGAGATGCACGTGACAAGCAAATGGATCCAAGGATCAGCATTCGCCCCCTAAAAGTGATCCGCCAGTACAAACTATAAGCCGTAGAGACTTTAAACGGTGAGCGATGGTAGTACTCACCCCGTCTAATAACATTTGGGTCAGCTAGGGGTTTGGCTGACAAAAAATAAATAAAAATAAGGGAATCCCTGGTTTACAGGATTTGAGCAATAGTTCTGCATGCAATTATCATTATTTATTTTTCATTGCAAATAAATTGCAATTTGCAATAAAGAACCTAAAATGAAAAGGAGAAAAAAACAAGCAGGTAAACAAAGGACACCTCAATCAGTAAAAAAGATAAGATCATATTCTTATTATTATTCATAAGTTTAAGAGATTTTACAGTATGGGAAGTCTCAGCAAGAAACACGTAGAATATATGCGAGGTGTTAAATTTGTTCTCGTCACTCATTTTTGCAACTATCCATGCAATTGTTTACAAGAAATCATATAATTCTGGCAGACTGTGTTTCACTGTCTTCACTGGTTTCGATGGTGATGATACAGGGACCCGCATGTTGCTAAAGGACTTTATAGGCTGGTTTGAGGAGTCAAGCTCCACGAATGCAGTTGCCGTCAGTACAGGCATAACAAGTCTGTTAATTTAAATTCCAGCCTATATGTGCTAGGTGACAAACCTACGCAAAGGTGAAGATTACATTCATATTCTTTGTTGTTGATGAATGTAATGCAAGATGTGGATGAACAAGTAGTCTAATGTTCTTCCACCAAAATCTGTGCCTTTTTCCATTCCACACTTCTCTAGACCTACAGAGATTAAAGGCCCACTGAAATCCAAATTTAAGATTTTTAGCTTTTATATGACTATGTTCGCCTTAAGGTTATGAATAAGCCGGTGTGTTCCAAAACAATGACTATGACAATGACAAATTCACACTTAGGAGAAATAAGCATTCAAAACTTACAGTCTCTTACTTCCGCTAAAATGGATCAGGGATTTTTATGACCTCACCGCGGTTAGCTTCTCATCACATCTTCTGTCCAATCAAATGCTCTCTAGAATCTAAAGCTCCGCACCTTATGCTATAAACACCACCTGGCGAAAGCGACCGTTGACACGGAGCAATATGTGTTGGAGAAGTGTATTCGGTTGCTCAAACGCTCGAGTTTTATTACGTTTTCCAACTGTGCGTTGGTTAAGAATGAAATGGCTAGAGTTTATTCACATCTCTACTATTGAATCCACTGTATCATCGGCGCTCGGATTCGCTTCCATGGTGCTGTCAGTGTGTGAGGTAAACTAAACGCTATTGGCTATTTGAAAAGGGGGAGGAGCCATTGAATATGTCCCACCTTAGCTTCATGTTTCAGTGGAAATTACGTCAACGCATCAAACAAAGCTGATCGTTCCAAGGCACTTCAGTGGGACTTTAAAAACAATTATATTAAAGTAAACAGAAACATGAAACATGAAAAATAAGTCTCTGATGTCCCCAGAGTGTGTGTGTGAAGTTTTAGCTCTAAATACCCCACAGATATTTTTATATAGCATGTTAAAATTGTCACTTTTTGAGGGTGAGCAAAAACGTACCGTTTTGTGTCTGTTCCTTTAAATGCAAATGAGCTGCTGCTCCCGGCACAGGGGGCGGAGCTTCAACAGCTTGCACTCACACACACATGCACTGAAAATGTCAAAAACTTTTAGCCTTTTATGTTCAATGATGGAGAGACTCTAGAAGAAGAGACAACATGTAGAAGCAACAGGACATTTCTGAATGGTTAGTTGATGAATTTATGAAGCTGATGTGTAGTTATCTTCTAGTCATTGATTAGCATATTCTGTCTTGATAATCTATAAATTGTGTTCAGGGGGCGGGGTTTATGTAAATTTGAGGGTTTGTGATGTCACTAACCCTGGAGGAATGTGGTGTAGTCTCTACCAGCCGTTTGTTGTAGTCCTTAAAAAGCGATTTCTTTAAAAGCAAATTTCTCCCTTTGCTTTGAACTTTGAGCGTCGTAACTTTTATAGATGTTTTTTATGCTCAAACAGCAACATTACAAACTAAAGTTAAAAAAGTGAAATCATAATCAACCACCCCTTTAAGCTTTCCCATCATCAGTTAATCAGTAACTGGCTTTGAAAACAGCAAAGTGTTTTGTTCCACAGTTCTGTGCAGGAATTGTCAGATACTGCTAGTTTGTCCGTCTTAAATCACCTCAGAAAGAATCAGGTAAGAAGAACTGAGTGAAGATCTCCACTGGTCCGTCCCTCTCAAGGCCCCGTCAAATGGTGCGTGTGGTCTTCATGTTCGCCGGATCAACACAACGACCACATCAAAGCAGCGTAAGCTGTTATTTGGAAGATAGAGGCAAATTTTCAAAGATGCTATAAAGACAAATGGGTCATGGAAAAGAAAAGAAGCCATAATTGCTGACATAAAAGAGGCCAAAAATAAGATAAATCACAGTGAACGTTTCATTTATGACGGCAAATAGAAAGTTTTTATCGTCAGCAACACCCTAGTGAAATATAGATACACTAACATGTATTTGAAATACATTTATTGTATGCTAAGTATACTACAAATACATTTACATATTCATGTACTTAATATAAGATTGTACTTTTAGTATGCTAAATTGGTATACTTAAAGTCTGCTAAATTGGAACAACTAATTATGTACTTAATGCTCTTTAGTTATCCAGAAGTAGTGCTGAACTCCAACTAAAGATATACTTAAGTTTATTTCATTGTTTTAAAGGTGGAACTATTGCAAGTACACTTTAAATATCTTGCATTTAAAGACTGATATTATACAGAGATCAAACTAATAGTGATATTAAACACATTTTAGGCTTGATATTAAGAAATGTGCATTGTGCAATAAAGAAGCACTCCAAATAAAGTTTAATAATATTTATATCAGTAAGTCTGATGGGTTTGTAGTACTTAGTATGAAATAAATGTATAGTAAATGCATTTTGGTATAGTTTTTTTCCACTAGTAGTTTCTTAAATGTGTTGCTTGAAGTGTCTTTCATTTACAACTACATCTTTTCTTATTTAAAGGTCATTTTCAGGCCCACATGAAGTCTGCACCTGCACATCTCCAGAATCTCAACGCCCATTATTAATCAAGTTCGACACGTCCCACACCCGTTGCGTGTTTAATACATATTTTGGCTGATTTTGATGCAAATGCAAGAAATAAAAAAAAATATCTGCATATTCCGTCTGGGTTTAAACGAATCCATGTTCCTGAACACACCCATTATAACTGTAATAAAATATTCTCATTTTTATATTTTACGAGGTGAGATTGATTGTTGGATATTGATGTCAGTCCTGAGACAATTCCGGGGTTTTCCCATTTCCATGTTTCCTATTCACACACACACACACACACACACACACACACACACACACACACACACACACACACACACACACACACACACACACACACACACACACACACACACACACACACATCTTCTTGCATTTAATTGGTGTGTTTTCTGTTTGTCACTTGCTGATGTAATACTGTGGAGAGGAATTATTTTTATGTTGCATGTGAATCGAGCTATCATTCGCCAATTACTTTTCCAGATGAGCTTGACCACAGTTCCAGGAACGTTCCCTGTGCTTGTGTTCTTGTTTACTGTGCGTGTGTATATGCGTGTTTTCCTCATGAATGAAAGGCTTTGAATGGCTGTGGTCATGGAATCCCATTGCCTGGTTATTCCAGTTACTGAGTGAGTTTGTTGGCTAAAACTAATTTTGTGTAACTTTCTCCTCCACACTTTCCCCAGTTCAGTGGTTCTTGACTGGTTTAGCAGATACTTTGAGCAGCAACTGTTTATTGTACAAAAATAATGTCTCTAAAATCAAACAGTGAACTTTATTAATATTACCACGAGCTGCATTGGCTCAGCAATATGATCAATTATTAGGGCTTGCCTGAATAATTCACTCTTTCTTTTCTTCTTCTTCTTCTGAATCAGTTTCTGGTTCAATATATGGCTGAATTAAACCAATATTTCCATTATGTAGTATTTACTGCAGTTGACTGAGTGTATCTGTGATTAAGTGGAGGCGGGGCTAATTTGCATATTCATTTTAGTGACTCCTGCTTAGTTATCATGTAGTTTCAACCACTATTTCTTACTTGTTGTGTTTGACAGAAGAAGCACAAAACTATGTAAATGAGAAAAGCTTTATTGGGAACTAACAGATGTATATGGCTGACTCAGAATGCAAATATGATGTTATGAATATGATAATAAGAACATGATGCCATTTTAGCGACATTTACAGACTTTAGCTGTTTTCCATTGAGAGTAAGTGGTCAATGCAAACCAAATTTATTTGATGTTTTTGAGAATTGAGGTCATTTCACACAAGCTTTCTATTAAGTTTATGTGCTGATAAATATATGGTTTGACTGCACACAAACATTGAAATCGACAACAAAAAAATATGAGAATATTCACATTTACATTTATGCATTTGGCAGACGCTTTTATCCAAAGTGACTTACAATGCATTTCAAGGTACACATTTACATTCTTATCAGTTCTATCACAGAATATCAGGTTAACACATCTCATTTGCATCTCATTTGCATCTTATTTGCATTAAACATTGTTTTTTCTGCTGTCTATGATCACCAGAACAGAACTGAGATCTTTTTTCTTGAGTTGTAAACCACCACAGATCTAACAGGTCCAACTATATGAGAGTTGTTGCTGTGTTAAAGCTGAGCTTTCTGGAGATGTACAAGTACATAATAATAGTGTTGGTTTAGGGTCATGTCCACTAAGCTAAGTCTAGATAAACACACTAATCGTTGATGGCGTTCTTCTTGACCCATTCCTACAGTACATTATGAGTACAGACACTGCTTGTGTTTGTATAACCAGGAATGGCTTTTGCTGTTGACGTTGATCAAACATGTTTGGCCTTCTGGATATCTCTGACAGATCATAATTATAAAATTGATGAGAAACAAGCAAGCTTTACTGAAGCAATGTGCAGTTGGTTAATTTGTAGTCTGTGGGTTTTATTTGTCTAGCTGTCTCTGCCTCATAAACCCTCTTTGCTCGAGGGTCTACAGGTAAAAGATGCGTGTGAACGGACACTTTCATGCCTGTATGTTTGTTTATGAGTGTGTGTGTTTGTGCATTTATGGGCTCCTGCTCTCTTCTGTCAAGGAAAACATTTAAACTGAAATCTTGCCAACGTTTAAAATAGAGACTCAGTGTTCAGGGACTGTTTTTGCTCTGCTATCAACTGGATTTAGGCTTTTTAGATGAGGCTTTGGTGCCTCATTAGATTATCTCAGGATACGTCCACATTAATCCGGATACATGTGAAAACGTATCCGTTTCTCTGTGTTTTTGCCTTCCATCCACACTGAGACGGCACTAAGATAAACACGTCCAGTTTAAACAGCTGTTTTCTGTCTCTGTACAGACTTCTGATGGATCAGAACAAGTGGATGGTTTATTTTAATGGCGTCCCGGATCGCGTCGCAGGATTATATGTTTGTTCGGAGCATTTGACTGAGGCACAGTAATGTAAAACTGTAAAATTATATAAAAATGTATAAAATTAAGTAAATTATTTAAAAATGCTTTGTCTGTAAATTAGGGTTTTTTTTATGGATAATGTTTTCATAACACTTGATATTGTTTCCTGTGCAATGATGATAACCAATCATAACAGTGGCGTTTACTTACTAGTCCTTAATAATGAACAAGGGTTGAAAATAATAAATTTTTCTGCATTTATATATATATATATATATATATATATATATATATATATTTTTTTTTTTTGGGTGCAAACATTATTAGTGAACCTCAAAAAACACATTACATATAGTAAAAAAACAAAAAAACATTTCATGACCAGTCGTGTTTTTTGAAAAATTAAGTTTTTGCTGTAAACAAGAAAAAAAAAATTTTTTTTCTCCAATATATACTTAGTAGGTTTGATCACATCACGATGAGTACTAGGCCTATTACTGGTGATGATTGACTTAACAAGCACCAGAAATGATTGAATGTTCACACATTGTCCAGAAGTCACTCTTGCACCATCTCTGCTCTGGTGTGAATGTATATATCCGTGTGTATTTTGGCTTTCTAAATCAGGAAAACTCCAAAACGCCGATGTGTTCACTTCCCAGAAAGCTGGTTTATCTGCCTCCCGCAGCTGCAATATAATTGTATAGGCACTGTAGCACATCTATCTATTAAGTTGTCAGACTCATTGGCTAAAATCTCTTGGACTTCACTTCAAGTCCAAAAGCCACTTCCCATGGGAATTGCCTCACCATCTGAAAGCAGACGGAGTGATTTAGGGCAACATGAATGTGTGATAATTCTCAGAACAGAAGTGTTGAGTCACTGCGTTCTGGCACCGTGTTCCTGCTGTTTTTGGCAAGCGTTTGCGTGACTGGCGTTGGTCCGCACTACCAAAGATGACTTCCAGGCTTGTCATATGATGCCTTAAAGTTCTCCTAGGATGTTCCTACTTATGAGTGCAGAAATTTTAATTAAGATGCGACGATTACCAGATTTTGGACGGATTATACTGGATGTGGTGGTACATTTCATGTTTCTAGTGTAACAAAATCAAGACCAAAGTTTGTGCATTTTGTTGGATTTCTTTATCATTCTAGAATGATGGGACTCAAGGTTTTATGTCTATATAAGCAGATGTGTTCTTTGATTAATGGTTTAAGACACAGCCATCAGTGTTTTAAAGTGTACATCTGTCCAAAACACAACACAAATGTTAGATTAATGTCACTTCTGGGAGAGTAAAGTGAATCTCATGAAACTTGTCAAATGTCACATTTAATCCCAAAACATTATTTAAATCATGATAGTAAATGTTATACTGGCTTAGATGTCCACTGGTTTTAAAAAAAAGTACTTGAATGCATTTCTTTTCTTCTGTATTGCACATACACAATGGACAATCATATGGAAGCTTGTCTCCGCCATTGAATAAAAAAACGAAAAAAGGTAATTGCGAATTTTTTTCTTGCAATGGCGAGTTTATATCTTGCAATTATGAGGAAAAAAGTCAGAACTGCAAGATATAAACTTGCAATTGCAAGAAATAAGTTGGTTTTACCTTTTTTATTTTTTACTCCATGGCAGAAACAAGATTCCATATGGAATCTTAACAAAATATATTAAGATATATAAATATATAAACTTGCTATTGTGAGAGAAAAAAAGTCAGAATTGTGAGTTTATATCTTTTTTCTCAGATATTCTCAATTGTGAGAAAAAAATCGTAATTACCTTTTTTCTTTTTCATTCCATAATGGAAACAAGCTTCCAAACAATCACCAACAACAATAATGACAAATATATAAACTGTACATTGTCGTGAATTTCTTTATTTTGAGGTGAAATAAAGAATGATTTCAGTGAGCTCATTGTTTCTGCCTTAAATTAATTTTTTCACTGTTTAAATTAATACATTTTTAACTAAATGTGATTTTGTATATATGTACATTTCTGAAATGCATAACTTACACAGTCACCTCTGATAACAGATCACTCTAAACTGTAATGTGGACTCATACACTTTCTGTAAAGCTGCTTTGAAATGAAGTGTATTGTGAAAAGCGCTGTGTTTCCGTGAGATCTGTGCGCGAGGTCAAAGCAGAGGTGAAAACATCTGATGGCACAATTTGTGTTTCAGAGAGACTGACTCCAGAGGCCACTGAAGGGGGCGTCCCGAAGAAAGAGTGTGTTTCAGCGGGGAGGTTTATCAGAAAGACATGTCCCGTGTGAGTGCGATTGCGTGTGTGGTTGGCAGTAAATCAGGGGCATGTACTGTGGTTCCCTGCATGGCCCATAACAGCCCTGGCCCTCGTCCAGAACGCTGCGGTGTCAGGACCGGAAGAGAGAGAGGAAAGCAGTGTGTGTCTGCTATGAATTACCCAGTGTAAATGTAAGACTCCCTCTGAGACTCCCCTCGCGCATGTGGGCCGCGAAGCAGCTTTTGCACGTTCATGCATGTGGTAAAGTTACACTGGATGCTTTTGGACGCCATCACCTCTGCCACGGAAAAGTAAATTAGCAAATGCATTTAGACTTCTAATTTACATGCTCTACAAACTGTGTTTTATTAATATGTGTGTTTTTGTAAGAACAGCAAACTACCATTTCTGGCCAAGGACTGTTTTGGAGCAACATAGTAAGCATGAATGGCAATATTCAATGTAATGAAATACACAATGTTAGAGTCAACAGTGCATTTTATTTACACATTTATTTAGTCACATTTCTGAAAGTTACAGGTTTATGTAGAACTTGTACAGAACAAACAACTGAGTTAAACATCTGATTTTAGCTTTAAATTGATATTAAACATGGCTTTTTTTTGTATATTTGTTAAAAACAATACAATTTGATTGCTCTTTTAATATGTTTTATATATACACACACACACACACACACACACACACATTTGTTTGTTTTTTTGCAGCTTGAAAAAATACTTGAATACATTTATGTAGTTTTCAATGTTCAGAAGTGTTTTCAAAGGTACACGTATATATAGCTAACTGTGCACACCACTGTACAAACATTGTCTTAAAGAACTATAAAACCCTGATGTTTTTTTTTCCCTGTTGCTTTACATTTAGATTCAGTCATACTTTTATCTACACATTTAAAAAAAAAAGTTAATTATATAGTTAAACTGTATTTATAATCAAAAATGTCATATTGCTTTTAGAACATGTTAAATATGAAGCACATACCTGATTGTGCATAGTGTATTATATCAGACACAGTGGGTTTGAAAAGCACACACACACTCATTTATGCTCCATTGAATGCACTTTCTCTGGGTTTGGCAGAGATTTTATAATCAAATGGCTTCAGTGTTAAACCATAAGAGCAGTTTAGGCTCAAGTCCTGGGATGGGTCGTTCGTGAAAGTCAGTCGGTGGAGCAACATGGCAGCGATCAGGAAAACTTCGACTTTTGCAATCTGATCTCCAATGCATCTTCTCTTCCCGATGGAGAAGATCATCACGCTGTTGGTCAGGTCTTTATCCAGGGCTCCGCTCGCGTCCAGGAATCTTGACGGGTTAAAGATGTGCGGATCGTTCCACTTCTGAGGGTCGTGGTTGACGGACCACTGGTTGATGAACACCACGGTGTCTTTAGGGATGTGGAGGCCTTCGATGGAGACGTCTGAGGTGGTGGAGTGTGGGATGGTGATGGGGACAAAGCTCGTGAAGCGCATGGTTTCGTAGATGAACGCGTCCAGGTATGCAAGGTTGCTCCTGTCTTCTATTGAAGGCAGTCGATCACGACCCACTACTTTATCAATCTGCTCCTGAAGTTTGCTTTGAATCGATGGGTGTTTGACCAGTAGAAGGAGCATCCAGTTCAAGGCAGTAGAAACCGTGTCCAGACCTGCTCCGATGAGATCCGAAACCGTTCCCTCAGTGTGAGCTTCGGTCAAACCTGTTTCCGTGTCTGCGTGATCAATCACGCCAATGAAAGCATCGCTCATGTCTCTCGTGATCTCAGGATCGTAGCTTTCCCGGTGCTCCACCACTTTCCCTTTAACAAACGCGAAGAAGTCGTGGTTGAGGGTTTTGAAGTTCTGAAAAACACTCCTGACTGGGTTGGGAAAAGCCTGCAACCAAGGCATTACGTCTACTAGACTTCCAGCTCCTACAGTTTCTCCAAACTTGCTCACTTTTCCCAAAAGAGTCCTGAACTCTTGGTCGTCGTGTCCGTAGCGTTTCCCAAAGCAAAGAGCGCAGATGACGTTCGCAGCCGCAACCGTGAGTTCATGCGACGGATTGAAGTATTGCTCGTTTGAACTCAAGCTCAGAAACGTTTCGATCATGTTCTCGGCCTCCGCCGCGATGTGCTTCTCGAAGGACTTTTTGGTTTGGCTGTTTGCGGAAGAAAAGGCACGAATGGTGGACTGCGCGATCTTACGGTGCATCTTCCATTGTTTGCTGTAACTAGTGAACGTCAAGCTAGTCCCGCCCGAAACCGACTGGAAAGACACGAAATTGGGCCGTCCGGCGAACTCAGTGCTGTGTTGAAGCAAAGCCTCCCGTATCGCCATGTCTCCGTTCAGAACCACGATGTCGCTGCTTCCCAGTCGGATCTGGTAAACGTTTCCGTACTTCTTCGCCAAGTTTGAGAAGGTGATGTGGGGCATTTGTCCGAGCTGCATGGCGTTCCCAACTAAAGGCCAAGCGAACGGCCCTGGAAGCCTCTTCTTCAGAGTGAGATTCCTGACCCAAAAACAAGCCTCCAGACAGCAGAGGAAGACGAACGACGCAACGAGGGCCGGTTGGATTTGCCCACTCCATTCCTTAAGGATGCCCTTCATCCCGAACTCTGTGTCTGGCAGCGCCATGATAATTCCCAAGCTCTTTTGTGTAAACTATATTAGCAGCTCTCCATCTTCAATGGCGAGTGAATCTGAGAACCTGCTGTTGGGTTACAACGAAGACAGGTCAGGGTTTTTGCGGAGCTGCAAAGTCTTTCCAGGGAAGACCAAATTAGAAGAATGCAGATTTCAGTCTTTCACACTGTTATATATCTCTAGAGTAGGAGGAGTTTGGGCCACAGGTTTGTTTTCTTTCCCCCGACTCTCTCGGACTCTCCACCCATTACAGCCAGAGTCAAACGCCTGGACACACATGGGATTCCCAACATCTACAGATGTACAACACTTGCATATATACATTAAAACAATATCTGTACATAGCATAAACATAAACACAATAAAAGCAAATAACAGACAATAAAACAGAGAACATGCCACTGGATCATTGATCAGACAGATAGGCCTTCAGTGTATAGTGGACATTACATAACATCATTTCAAAGGGACTTTTGCAGTGCATTAAAAATACATTTGTGAAGTTTGAACTGATAATACAATGCTGATTGTTTCAAAGCAGGTTCGCTTTAATATAAACGGGCAAATAATAACGTGAATGTTGTGAAAGTGATCAATTAGGAAACAAATTCAATTGAGCTGCTCTACTGAAGATAATGGTGTCATTGTTCAGCTCAGTTTAGTTCAGTGTTGTTTTGATTCACTGTCAGAGTTGCAAAGTTCATGAGTTGTGAATGAGTTCAGATCCGCTGTGAGCAGCTCAGCTGAAGACAATAATGTCATTAATCAGTCGGGATTGTGTTTGATTGTCGTCAGTGGATGATGTTGATGGTTTCACCTTTGAGAACTGACTTCAAAGATCAAACATCCACTAAATATCACCAAAACACCAATTCAAAGACATGGAGACTTTAAACGTGAGGGAGAAAAGTGAACATTAGTGAAAAGAAAAGATCCTGCAGTGTTTGAGACACACAGACACACACACACACACACACACACACACACACACACACACACACACACTTGCTTTGATATTATCTTATCTAATAGTTGTCTAAATACATTTTTGAGCACTGTGTGTTTGTGTGTGTGTGTATGTGTGTGTGTGTGTGTGTGTGTGTGTGTGTGTGTGTGTGTGTGTGTGTGGGTGTGTATGTATGTGTGTATGTGTATGTGTATGTGTATGTGTGTGTGTGTGTGTGTGTGTGTGTGTGGGTGAGAGAGAGAGAGTGTGTGTGTGGGTGAGAGAGAGAGAGTGTGTGTGTGTGTGTGTGTGTGTGTGTGTGTGCGTGAGTGTGTGTGTGTGTGTGTGTGTGTGTGTGTGTGTGTGTGTGTGTGTGTGTGTGTGTGAGAGAGTGTGTGTCTGTGTGCGTGAGTGTGTGTGTGTCTGTGTGAGTATGTGTTTGCGTGCACGTGTGTGTGTGTGTGTGTGTGTGTGAATGTGAATGTGTGTACTTACTTGCGTGAGTGTGTGTGTGTGTGTGTGTGTGTACACATACACACGTGACAAAGTAAGAGAATAGCATATATTCATGCTAATTGGACGTGGACCTTTGTTTAATGATGTTGCTTTGTATATATTTTTTAAGAGATAATTTTTTATATGTCTTGCTGTAAAGTACTGAAATGTCTGATTAAGATGAATAAAACCATAAACCAAAAAATGCTTCTTTTTTTTTTTTTTTTTTTTTACAGAATACATTGTCTGACATAGTAAATGAGCTCTGTAAGTCGGCTCTAATTGCTGGGGTTTCGCTTTGACTGGAATCCGTGATGCGATGCCAGCCGAATACCAGTGGAGTCGAGTCACTGGAGGAATCCAGTCTGTAACTCATGAAAATTTGAGGTTTTTTTTAAAGCTTAAGACAAAGAACAGATACAAACAATGGAGTTAAATATGTACCATAGCCGAGTGAGCTGCAGTTAGAGTAATGACTGTTATATAAATTTAATACGATAATTTGACTTTAAAGATGTGGTTTTACAGAAATATCTCAGAGACTGAATGTAAACAGAAATATTGGCCAATAAGGAAATACAGAGACATTATGCGTAAGTGAAGACAGATGCAGACAGTTCGTATAATAAAACTGTCATTTAGATGCGTTTTAGTTTGGTTTGACATGCGTGATTTATTTTTTTACTTGCATGTTTATTTGTATGTATGAATGCATGCGCATGTGTTATGAAATGTGAAATGAGTTTTGAGCATCATAACAGAAGGAGACTGAGTGCATCTTCACAGGTAATAAAACAGCACTTCATTTATTCCACTCGTAGCTTATTTTCCAATAGTAAAAAGAAAACAATACCTGGACATTCTAGTTTTTCTTCAAAAAGCTGCTTTCCTGAATACATGCACTTCAGTTACAGAGCTTAAAAACATTCAGTGTGAACATTTACCTCAATATACGCAGTGTAATATAGGAATATCTGATATATGCTCCTGTTTTTGCACATGATTTGTGAGGATTTATTATTTGTGCATGTGAGAGAACCTTCAAAATGACATAATGAGGAAGATGATCCAGCGTGAGACTGAAGTCTTTCATTGGCTGAAACGCTCAGCAAAGCATCGATTGCAAATGAAAGCTACTGCAATTCCAGCCCTTTTAAGAATCTCAATGAATAAATGGCTGTGCATTTTATAGAGAATATAATTTATAGACACAGTATAATGGGTATAAATAAATGCTTAAAATGCCTAATACTAAAAATACCTGAAGTACACAATCACATCGTTATACAGTTTTATGCAAGCATAATTAAATGCACTGCTATGCCAAATCTGAGTCAAGTTCATAGGAAGTAACAGCTGCTATTAATGACTCAATACAAACAATTGCATAACATTACATAATAATAGTGTGTCTACAGTGACAATGGCTTAGCATTTGACCATAAACTTCTCATATTGTGATCTGCAAAACATTATTTTGAAGCATTGATGATTCATATACACTTAAAAACATTGGTAACACTTTACAAAAAGTTTTCATTAGTTAACATTAGTTGATGCATTTACTAACATGAACTAACGATGAGCAATGCATTTGTTACAGTATTTATTCATCTTTGTTAATGTTACTTAATAAAAATACAACTGTTCGTTGTTCATGTTTGCTCACAGTGCATTAACTAACGTTAACAAATACAACCTTTGATTTTAATAACGTATTAGTAAATGTTTAAATTAATATTAACTGAGATTAATAAATGCTGTAGAAGTGCAGTTCATTATTAGTTTAGTGTTAAGTAAGGTAGTTAACTAATGAACCTTATGGTAAAGTGTTACCTGATTTGAAGAATCTTTCTATGGATGTGATTAAATCAATTCATTGAATCATTGCAAACATATAAACTGTGTAAATATTCATTAAATATTAAATATGCAATTATTAGACAGCATTCAGTGCAGCTTTACTTATACTCATTGTTATGTGGAATACATTTGCATTATGTTTAGTCTTTTCTGGCCTTTAGTCACAAGATCAAGCTGGTTGTTTTCACTCATGCCGGCGAAACCAAGCCAAACAGTTTTCCTCTGAGCTTGGCTGAGATCGTGTACTGGAGCGGCTTCAGTGTCAAACCGTACGAGCAGTCCATGGACAGATCCTGAGAAGGGTTTTTCTCAAACCAGCACTGGTGCAACAAGATCGCAGAGAACAGGAAAACCTCCACTTTTGCAATCTGATCTCCAATGCATCTTCTCTTCCCGATGGAGAAGATCATCACGCTGTTGGTCAGGTCTTTATCCAGGGCTCCGCTCGCGTCCAGGAATCTCGACGGGTTGAAGATGTGCGGATCGTTCCACTTCTGAGGGTCGTGGTTGACGGACCACTGGTTGATGAACACCACGGTGTCTTTAGGGATGTGGAGGCCTTCGATGGAGACGTCTGAGGTGGTGGAGTGTGGGATGGTGACGGGGACGAAGCTCGTGAAGCGCATGGTTTCGTAGATGAACGCGTCCAGGTATGCAAGGTTGCTCCTGTCTTCTATTGAAGGCAGTCGATCACGACCCACGACTTTATCAATCTGCTCTTGAAGTTTGCTTTGAATCGATGGGTATTTGACTAAAAGCAGAACGATCCATTGCATTACGGTTGACATCGTGTCTTGTCCCGCACCGATTAGATCAGTGACCGTGGCCTCAACGAAGTCTTTACTCAGGACGCTTTCTTTCCCGTGTTCGATCACACCGATGATGGCGTCGCTCATGTCACGGGTCACGTCGGGATCATACGTGTCTCGATGCTGGACCACTTTATCCTTCACATACGCAAAGAACTCTTCATTAATGACCTTGAAGTTCTCATAGACTCTTCTCACAGGATTGGGGAACGACTGAAGCCAAGGCATGACGTCGACGAGGCTCCCGGCGCCGACGGTTTCTCCGAACTTATCCACTCGTTTCAGGAGAGTCCTGAACTCGGGGTCGTCGTGACCGTAGCGTTTCCCAAAGCAAAGCGCACAGATGACGTTAGCGGCGGCGACGGTGAACTCGTGCGCGGGATTGAAGTGTCGTCCATCGGCGCTGAGTCTCAGAAACATCTGGACCAGATCCAGCGCTTCACCCACGACATGTTGCTCAAAAGTTCTTTTAGTTTGACTGTTGGCTAATGAGAACGCTCTCAGAGTCGACTGAGCCACTTTACGGTGCATCTTCCACTGTTTGCTGTAATTGGCGAACGTTAAGCTCCGACCACCGGAAATCATCCGGAAGGACACGAAATTGGGCCGTCCGGCGAACTCAGTGCTGTGTTGAAGCAAAGCCTCCCGTATCGCCACGTCTCCGTTCAGAACCACGATGTCGTTGCGGCCGAGTCGGATCTGGTACACGTTTCCGTACTTCTTGGCCAGCTTTGAGAAGGTGATGTGGGGCATCTGGCCGAGCTGCATGGCGTTTCCCACTAAAGGCCAGGCGAACGGGCCTGGAAGCCTCTTCTTAAACGTGAGATTTCTGACCCACAGACAGGCCTCGAGGAAGAAGAGGATGATGAAGGATGCTATGAGAGCTGGCTGAACCTGTCCGCTCCATTCCTTCATGATGCTGCTGCTCTTCAGTCCAAACTCGGCTTCAGGCAGAGCCATTCTTCTGATCAAGTGCTTAAATAATGCTCAATGCTACATACAGAGAAAAAGAAGAAGCAAAAATTTAAATGTCTCTTTAAAATCAAAATCAACTCTCTTGTCGTCTAAAATCTACTTTTTATCTTGGGTTTTATCTTGCATTGATTCAGTTTTCTACGCTTGCATTGTTTTTCCAGGTGAAGCTCACTGTGTTTTCTGAGCTGGCTGGTGGGATTCATGTCTTTTATATATGTTTGCAGCACAGGGGGCCGGACCCAAGGATAGTCTCACTCCTCCCATGCTGGAGACTCAGACTCCGTCAGGAGATCTGCACTGAGACTAGCGCGTGAATCATCTTTGTTTCGTTCGCACGCGCTCCGTCTGAGGTATGTCTGATCATCACTGCGGAGATGCTGAGAACTTCACTGTGCAAAACTTTGTATGGTTTGTGCCAATCTCCGGATTGTAGTTGCAGTTGTCAGTTCAACTCAAATAAGTGATGCATTTAATCGTTTTGTGTGACTGCGCGTCTGAACTCTTTGCGTCTCCTCATTTGACACGCGCGCGCTCGTGTTTCTAGTGTTGCGCGCTGAAGCTGTAATCGTTATTTCTGCTCTGGTTTGCACAGGATTACGAAAATGTTATTTTAAGATGGATGCGATCACCGACGGCATCACAGACTTCAAAACTTCTGTCTTGGGGAATGTTTCATAATAAATAGGTGCTCTGTTTTTCAGACTCACTCTACATAAACCCTAAAAATGGAAAAGTATGCATGCATGCATGCAAGGAGTTATGCAACACAAGACAGTGAAATTCCAGGTTATCCCTGGTGTGTGTGTGTGTCCCTTTATATTATAAATGTCTTTTTAGGTCCGTAACCGTTATACCACATATATATTATTTATAATGAATATAAATTTCAGTAATGGAGTTATAGCATAATAAACAATAAATGGACAATTTGATGTACAGATTGGGTAACACTTTACTTAAACCTTTATATATAAAATGCATATGCATTATAAAAATATTTTAATGCACCTTATAATGCATCGTATGATCTCATGAATAAAAGTAACCACAATTATAATACATTATAATTCTTATCTGTTCATTGAACAACCTTTAGAAAGTATAATGCATTAAAGCACATGACCAATTTCAGATGTAACAAGGAATCTGCTAGTAATATAATGCATTTTAACTTTGGTTACAGTTATATCTTATAATAGTAATAATGCATCATATCGTACACTATGAATACCTTTATAATGCATTATAAGTAAAGCCTTTAAATAAAGTGTTACACAGAAATGTATTGCACATATAGATGATACTGATTCCATGATGCACAATCGCACACACAATTATAATAAATCATTTAATATCCTTGCAGCATAATTCATTATGCAATAAATTCCAAGTATAAAAAACAATTGCTTTTTAGTACAAATGTCAACAATGTGAAGCAGAGGGATAGAAATAAAGATTATAAATGATCTGCAAGAGCATAATTTGAGATTGTGCATCATGTTCTGGGGTCTCTGATCTCATCGTAAAGCACGCCAGGGTCTCTTTCGGCTATTTTCCTCTCACAATTTCAGGATAAATTTTCACATGTGTTTTTGGGTATGCAGTCACTGAGAGATTGCTTAATTGCAAGCATGCCTTTATAACGTGCACTAAAGCAGATCCACCATCAGAATACATCAGGACACTTTATTCAGTGAGAAACGACATGAAATGAAATATCCTGATATGTCTTCATACTGTTAAAGGCATATGAAGAAGCTGCATTTGCTTTTGTTTTTCATTTGGTGTGTGTTTCTCTCTGTGCGTGTTTGCTTGGTCTGTATCACGGCAGGGTTACATGGAAGCTTTATGGAAACTGGAATTGAATATTCTCTCATTGTGCACTTGCAGTATTTGCAGCTTTATTTGGTGAAGTTCACTCAGTTGCATCAAGGCTTCAAGCTCTAGAACTGAATGTTCTTGATGTAAAACGTTTCTCTTCCGAGCGCCAAGCAGGAGATAAATGTTCCCTGTTTCCTCACCAGGAGGAGTTTATTTTTGCAGGATCTAATGAGTCTAATTGCAGCGCTGCAGTGTTTCTAGTGTCCGAGAGACAGTAGCGCTGATTTCTGATAGCACACTTTCCTGGATGCAAACCACCTCTTCCCTGAGAAGAGAGGAAGGAGAAGCTGCCAAATACAATCAGTTCCAATCCGCCTGGATTTAAGAAACCCACTGTTCCTGCTCCCTAGGAGAGAACAAACATCTTCACAGAAACAGGATTACATTTCATTCTACGCTGTCCGGGGATAGAGAGTTATTTGCACGTATATTCTGTGTGTGTGTTCGCAGCACATATATAATGAATACAAATGTTTGTATATCCTTATCTTTTAACACTTTACTTGAAGCCTTTTGCATTTTAAAATGCACCTTTTAATGCATTGCATGAAATCATGAATACATGGTAATATTCATTATTATAAATATAGAAAGTGTAATGCATTAAAACACATGGCAAAACAATCAATTTTAGATGTAATCTGCAAATATTGTAATGCATTTTAATGTTGGTTGCAATTACATATGAAAGAAGATGTAATGCACGCTGTAATGCATTTTATCTTTCATGAGTAATTATTATAACATACTTTTGTGATAATTAAAGACTTCAAGTATAAGTGTTACACATTATCTTCTTAAATCTAAAAAAGTAAGGGAAAATTGTCCTCATAATGACATTTTAATATATGGTTTTTAAAAGTTCATATTTTTCATATTTTGATTGATTTTGCAGCAACCATTAAATATAGTGTAATCTTTTATATTATGACTTCAAAAATCATGGCTTGGTGTAACAATATTATGAAAGTAGTGTGCTATTAATTAATATGCAAGCAGTATATATAATAAGTATATACTTAAAAGAAAAAAAGAAAATTGTTCTCATGGATCTTACAAATGAAATCTTACAAATGCAACATTACTGTATATTATAACATCAAAAATCAAGGATTGGTGTAACAAAATTGTGATATTATTTTATATTAATAGCGTGTTTTGTAAGTATTACACATATAATAAAAAATTAAAATCATTATATTCTTAAATCTGAAAAAGTATGTGAAAATTGTTCTCTGACATTTCAACATATTGACTAGATTTTGATTGAAAGTTGATATATCTCAATATATTTCAACATCAGAAATCAAGGATTTGTGTAGCAGTGTTGAACTACTGAGTAATTGTTATTTTGACGACTGAAATATCACTGAGTTCAGCACTGCCAGAATCACATCCCGTGTTTCCCTGCAGGAGAATCCCGTCAGCGTTCGCACTAATGGGAGCCAGCTTTGCTGCGGAGCCTGTGTGTGTGTGTGTGTGTGTGTGTGTTGCGTGAGGCTGTCGTGCGATTACTCTCTTTAGCCTGG
>CM038636.1:2404747-2412247 GCA_021554675.1 Leuciscus idus | reverse complement strand
AACTTATGAAGGCCAAAATATCTTCTGCATCTATATTTCCATATCCGGAGCAGACGGAGTATTTCACTCATGTACACATAAAGAAATCCATTAAGTGCTAACTGTGTGTTCTGCTTGTAGGTGTTGTGATCTTCTGCAGTGTTTCGCGTGCGAGGATGAGCTTGCGTGAGCAGATCCCGGTCACCGGCCCGACCTCCCCTGGGAAGAGGAGGAGGAGGAGGAGATTAAAATGAGACGGAGAAGGGAAACGTTGAGCAATGGCTTCCAGATGACCCCGATTTGAGTGGGTTTGCTCAGTTGTAGCAGACGGAGTTTGACAGGAACAATTACAGCAGCAGAAGCTCTTCTCCAGGTTAACCAGGATTACTCACACACACATGCTCTTTAGTTCACTACTGCATTATTACAGCATAAACTTCTTTTTGACCTGTATTATTGGGGGATTAAGTAATCTTTTATTTTTTAAATATTTTTTTTTTTTAAGGTGTTTAAATTAATTGATTAACAGTTTTAAAAAAAGGGGTAGTTAATCACTTTTACAACTAGAATTGTTTGAGTAAACTTCATTCTGACCTTTATTATTGGAAGCTTAATTAATATATATAAAATTATTTTTAAAAAAACAAACATTTTTAAGGTGTTTAAATGAATAGATGAATGTTTTTATTCTACAAAAACAGTTTAAAATAACAACAACAAAAATTGGGTAGTTAATTACTTTTACTACTAGAATTGTATTCTTGTAGAATACAATAATTATTGAGTAAACTTCATTTTGACTTGTATAATACAATTTTCTTTTACATTTTTAAGGTGTTTAAATTGCACAAATCTTGGTGGTTTATTTCTATTCTGATTGTTAATATAAATAAGTTCCCATAAGAATTAAGTAAGCTTCAATTTGACTTGTATTGTGAGCTTAAGTAATACAACTTAAAAAAAAGAAAGAAATGAAGATGTTTCAATTAATTTATTTATGGAAGCCTATTTCCAGAAATCGTGCCCTGATTATAAGTCATAAAATGAAATAAGTCATCAAAAGTTGAAATTATTACAGACTACATCGAAATTATGACAAAAAGTCTAAATAATGACAAAATCAAAGTTGACAAAAAAGTAAACATTATGACTTAAGTTAAAATTTGTACTTAAAAAGTGAAATATAAGACATACTTCATCAACATTTTGACAACAGTCAAAATTATGACTTAAAATGTCAAAATTGTGACAAAAAGTCAAATTATGACACTGTCAAAATTATGACATACAAAGTAAAAATGATGACTTAAAGTGAAAATTATGACATAAAAAAAAAATATGACATACTAAGTTAAAATTATGACTTAAAACTTTGTCGAAAAAAAAATTCCAGGTAAGTCATAATTATGAGTTAAATAAAAAGTCAAAATTATGACATACAAAGTTAAAAGTGGAAATTATGACATACAAAGTCAAAATTCAGTTCAATTCACATTTATTTGTATAGTGCTTTTCACAATACATATTCGTTTCAGAGCAGCTCTACAGAAAATGCAAGTAGCCATGCATTCTGATGAAACAATGGCAAGCAACATCAATTATTTTAAATTACTTTTTTAAGGGCAATAAATACAGAATTCACAACATCTATCATCTATCACAACATCTTATTCTGTACAGCATGTTTGATCATGTTTTGAAGACTCTTGCTTTGTCAGGTTATTTCAGTGCACTGACATCAGGACTGGTGTGTGTCTCCGCTGGGACAGTAAATGCGGGTGGTCTTTGCGGTGGTGTAGTCGTGTTTGTCCCTAATGCTGAATATCACGCTGACAAACCACAGTCATTTACATGCAATCATGTAGATGCAGAAGTGCAATTAGAGTCGAAACCTGCTCCAAAAGCATCCCCGTTTCATTCTACGCCACTCCACTGTCTTCCTCAAGGGATCATGGGAAGAGGTCTGGGATACGAGTGTGCGGTGAGGGTACTCAGCCTCAGTGGATTCCTAGCAGTGAGTTTCTCCTGCTTACAATCTTGTTTACAGGCTATAAATCTGCTGCTTATGTGTGACACGATGTGGCGGGACAGTGACAGCTCATAAGGATGCTCGTTATCAATCATACATTTCCTCATTCCAGACGCCCTGAAGCCAAAATCACAGTGGAAAACTGAATCTCTCAGCGCTCTTTAAGACCAGACCTGCGGAAGCTCACTTCAGCCACGCGAGAAACAATCATGCTTTGATATCATAATCATACTAAGTCTTATTTATGAGATAAAAAGTCGAAAATATGACATACGAAGTCACAAATTATGACAATAAAAGTCGGAATTCTCAAAGTTAATTCTTAAAATTGTGACTTTTTAATTTCATAATTTTGACTAAAGTATGTCATAATTTCCCCTTTATCTCATAATAAAAATCATAATGTCATAATGTCGACTTTTTATCTAATGTCTTAGTTTGTCATAATTTAAACTTTTTATCTCATAAATGCCGTAGTTTGTCATAATTTAAACTTTTTATTTCATAAATATCTTAGTTTGTCATAATTTCAATTTTTTTATCTCATAAAAATCTTAGTTTGTCATAATTTCAACTTTTTATCTCATAAATATCTTAGTTTGTCATAATTTCAACTTTTTATCTCATCAAAATTGTAGTTTGTCACAATGTCGAATTTTTATCTAATGTCTTAGTTTGTCATCATTTTAACTTTTTATCTCATAAATATCTTAGTTTGTCATAATTTCAACTTTTAATCTCATAAATATCTTAGTTTGTCATAATGTCGACTTTTTATCTCATAAATATCTTAGTTTTTCATAATTTCAACTTTTTATCTCATAAATATCTTAGTATGGTATAATTTTGACTTTTCATCTCATAAATGTCTTAGTTTGTCATAATTTCAACTTTTTATCTCATAAATATCTTAGTTTGTCATTTCAACCTTTTATCTCATCAAAATCTTAGTTTGTCATAATTTTAACTTTTTATCTCATAAATATCTTAGTATGGTATAATTACGACTTTTCATCTCATAAATATGACTTAAAGTAATAATTTAGATGTAGCGACTATAGTGTCTTGCCTTAAAATCAGTGGTAATAAATTAAAGAGACGCAATTTAGATTTCTAAAACTAGAATGTTTGTTTAACAAAAGAGTTCTTTAAAATCATCCTAGAAGAAGAAAGAGAGTTCCCTCAGTTAGAGGATGATGCATGCAGATTAATGTGGCTCTCGGTCTGAACTCGGTCCCGTCAGAATCAACTCCTCAATCACTTTCCCCACACGCGTCTCCGGCTCCAGCTCTGATTTCCCCAAACGCTGTGTTGGTTTTGATCCCTGTCTAGTTAGTGGTGTTCCCTTCCTTTGTCTCGTCGAGCTGCTACTCATTCCTGAGCGAGCGACTGATTCTGCCGTTATTACGCAGCAATTAAATGCCTCTCTGGGACACTTCACATAATGAACCATATCCTCGGGATGAAATGATTCTCCAGCGTTGCCCAACATGTGGTTAAGACGGCAAGCTCACTGGAGTCATTTCAGATTCAATTTACAATCGCTTTCAGATGTCATTCAGTATTTGCTGAATCTACTGTTTCGTCTAGCAGTTCTGGAGATCTACAAGAATATGGAAATATTTTGGTCTGGTGAAGAGATTCAGTTCTGTTCAAAAGAAGATGAACAGCAGCTCTCGATTCACTCATTTTCTTTCCAAGAATGGCTGTTTTCTTTGTAAATAAATTCAATGGCCATTATTTTGGGGGGAACGTTGTGATGTTCCTCATTTTTGAGAAAAGCGTCTGTAAATATAAACATAAATATCTATAACGGATCACTGTTTCTAGACACCTGGCTGGTTTGAGGAGCAAACCAAAATGATTGCTTCTAGGACTCACTAGTTATGTTTCCGTTCGCCTATACTGTATGTGCCTTTTGGGATATTGCATTAAAAACGCTGTTGGGAAACGGCAAGATGCGCATAAAAACCATAAGCGCTCAATTGAGGCCTTTTTTTATCCGATAAAACGTGCATAAACTACGATGGAAACACTTTTACTGAATAAATCCCTCAAACCTCATGTGACTTTGCCTCAGTGTCAGCTGTGATTGGATAACTGGAGTAAACAGTGGACCAATGGCATCGCAGCATCTCTAATGTTGGTTTGGTGTTTCTGAAAGTAAAAGTGTGTGATCAGAATGATTTGGTGTAATTCCCTCCAGAAGCGTCTCACACACGAGTGTGTTCCCGAACACCAGCATCCGAACGCTAGAGAACATGACAGCGTTTACTGGGTTTCGTCTGACGCTCTGAGACACACTCGTTTATGATGGAGGGGAAAAGAGCACGATTGCAGAAACTAACAGTTTTATACTCATATTTTGCCCAATTTCCTGGAAAATGAAATAATAGAGATATGCAAGACCGTTGCGTCGCACAAGTGTCGCTCTTCAGCAGCGTTTGAAATTAAATCAACTGTGGCGGGAAACGCTGTCAAATCACGAGCCAATTTGGCGTTACTTATATTAACTCTCTTTGCTGGGGAAGTTCGTGTAAGACAAATCTGCGCAAATACTCGTGAGTCATCATGATATATTAAATACAGTGTATTGCACAGAATCTGCTCATATCCGGCTTACTTGAACACACACGTCACTTTGCATTGAAGCAAAAGCGAAGATTAAAAAGCATTTGGTGAACAGAAAAGACATTGTTATTTTCCAACATCCTACATTTGTTTGATGTTCTGTGTACAGTATTGATCTGTCCATCTAAAATAAATGTTTGGTGAAAAGGATGAAAGAGGAAGAGAGGAGATGCTGGATGACAGGATTTTGTTTGAATAAGAAATTAATGTATGAAATCCAAATTTGATAATATATATATTAGACATAGCCTATAGGTTAGTAGAAGTTCTGAATGGCCAGTAACTTAAAAAATTTGAGTGGAAAAGTAAATTTCAAACCCTGGTCATCAGTAATTGACCCTTCGCAGGGAGTTTGATGGACAGGTGATCTGACCAATCATAATCCGCCATCTGACATTCCGCCATTTTTGTCCGACAAAGCCGTCAGGAGAGTTAGTAGATTAACGTTGGAGGATTTGAACTTGAGAAACGGAGTGTACTGACGTCTTTCCACGGTTAAAATAACATTCCTTCTGATGTTCATTCATGTTTATTTGATGCTATAAATGAACTAGAAGGACGAGATGATCGGTTCAAGAGCGGCTTTAACTGAGCGATCTGTCACGATACATTAAACTGTATTTATTGTTTACATTTCTTTAAAAAATGATCAAAGTTGAGACATTGTTATTTCAAAAGTACCCTGGTGTGTCCTGTCTCAGTGTGTTGTCAGTGTCTCTCTGCTCCGCGATGTGTTGTTCACTGCGTTTGAACATGGTGTGTGTGAGAGAGAGGCGTGGCTTGTCAGACATAGCAACAGTAACTAAAGGGGGCGGGTCTTTACGAACGGTCAATTACTCCGCCGTTCTCTCACGGCCCTCGTCCTCGTCCTGCTCGCCACAGTGACGATTTCATTCTCTTGAACACATGAGATGGAAACGCTGCTTTATTCGCGAATGTTTTATGTGATAGTCCAAGTTAAATTCACAACTTTGGATGGAATCATAGATACTGTCATATGCTATGAACCAACATTATCTCATGGCAGTTCATCACTATTTTACATATAGATCTCTCACTCCATCACATCCATCAGATCATAGGTCATGTCACACACCCTGGATAGTGGACGGTCAGTGAATTACATCTCCATTGTGTTGCTTTAACTCAAGACTCAAGGTTTTCATTTTAAAATAATGACTGCGTCCAAAATCGCATACTTCCCTCTATAGTAGACAGAAAACAGTATGTGACTAAAGAAGTACGTCTGAATTCACAGTGCTCATAAAAGAGTAGGCGAAAGAACCCGGATGATCCATTACTTCCGGCGAGATTCTGAAGTGTCTTTACTGTCCCATGAGGCCTCAGGAGAGGATCTGTGAACGACAGCGAAGCGACAACTGATGCTGGAAGGTCACATGACAATGACATCATGGCGAATGTAGTACGTCTAGATTACATTCATACTACACACTCAATGTGCGTCAAAAACAAATAAAATGTTAAAAAATAAATACTTACTGTAAAAAGTGTAAACCTGCAATTGTTATCTTAAAGAGCTATTTTTCAACTGATTCCATAAAAAAAAATTTGTTTGTATAAATTAATGTATTTAAGTTGATTCAGTGATGTTAAATGATATTTTATTTAAATAAATATAATTCTAATCAATTATAGATGTTAATTAATATAAAACTAGTCAATTTAGCTCTTGGAACAGATACTTTCCGCCCAGATAATCACACTCAGTCACGTGGCTCTTATTAGACGGGCTCCGGATTGTCCCGAGCGTCTCTCCGTCTCTCTGTCTGCGTGACAAGAGTTTTCTCAGTGCGTGACCCTCTGCGGTTCCCGTCGGTCAGCTCCCGGTTCTCCACCGAACTCCCCCGGGCGTGTTCACACCCTCGTTAGCGGCACACTGCTTGTTTTGGCGCGACGCCCATGTGAATGTCACACTGAGCGCGGAGGGTGGGAGCGTTGCTGCGTGCTCGCGCGCGTCTGACCTCGTGGTGCCCGGTCACGGGGAAACGCACAGGACGGGGGTCACGCAGAGTTCATCAGAGATGAGGATGAAAGATTCGCTCTTTCCCATGCAAGCTGACCGGTCCGGGGCTAGTTGTCACACTTGTTTTGTTTTATTTTTATTATATTTCCAGGAAAAGTTTGTTTGCTTGTTTATTTGTTTAATAAATTAATACTTTATTATTAGGTCTTTATGTTTAGATTTATTTTTAGAACTTTGTAAATCAAATAGGTCTTTTTCATGCAGGTTGTAGAGGAGACTGGGGCAAGTTGTCACAATTTTTTGTTTATAATTTCAGGATAAGTTTATTTATTTGGTTATTTATTTATTTATTCAGAACCTTTCAAAAAAAAAAAAAAAAAAAAAAATTCCTATGCATGTTATAGAGGAGCCCGGGACTACTTGTCATGTTTGTTTTTGTTTTATATTTTCAGGGAAAGCTTGTTTGTTTGTTTGTTTGATTAATTAATTAATTAATACTTTATTAATTTTAGGACTTTGCAAATTAATGATGTCTTTCCCATGCATGTTGTAGAGTAGACTGGGGCAAGTTGTCAACTTATTTACTCTGGTTTATGTTTTTTAGGATAAGTTTGTTTATTTATTTGTTGGTTTATTGGCTGTTTATTTGTTTGTGTAATAAATTATTTATTTATTTATATTAGAATTTTGCAACAAAAAAAAACTTCCTGAGAAGACCGGGGCTAGTTGTCAGCTTTTTATTCTGCTTTATATTTTCATTGACAGCGATTTAAGAAGATTATCTTATGACATTTTAAATCAATAAATAAGAAATAAAGGCTATTTAATTGGCAAAAAAGAAAATGTTTTAATAAATAATTGTATAAAATTCAACATA